>VWND01000022.1:0-200000 GCA_009599575.1 Blumeriella jaapii | reverse complement strand
TCATCGAGATGTATGAGAGCATTGGGAGTGTGGGGGACACGCACCTCGTCGTGAATACGCAGAGCAAGGCGGACCTTTTCGTCAGACATCTTCGCCGGGTCACCAAAGCAGTACACGGTAAGGCCACCTAAGTTTCACCTCTCAGTCACTACCTACAGATGGATAGGGGTCGGGCGTAGTACCGATCGGAGGCAGGAACAGCTTGATATCGCCTCTGGTGATCAGCTCAGGGTACGAGCCGCCAGTGTGCTCAAACAGCGATCTGCGAAGGGATCCCTCATCTGACTTCTCTTAGCCTGTGTGCGGGGGACTTGGGGAGGAGTGCATAGCAGACCAATGCCGAATCGCTCTGCAACGCCAGGCAGATACCAGACCTGGTCATGTTAGGTCTTGAAGAGGCGAGTGCGTTGCAGGGAAGGGAGACGTACGGGCTCAACGGCAAACTTGGTGACTGCCAGCTCACCGGAGTCGTTCAGGCAGACTTTTCCATCGGGGATGCTGTGTTGAGGTTAGCGCTCTTGCCAGTTGAGCACTCGTTGGAGCGGCATTTACAGTCGGCCTTCGCGGACGCTCTGCTCTAGCTCTGGTAACTAGGAACAGGTCAGATTGATCGACGAACGCAGGGGATTTCGCGAACCTTCATGTGAGCTCTGGTAATGGCTTGACCAAGGTTAGCGACTTCTGCGGGAGCAGGAGGTGGGTCTACAAACCAATCGTCGGTCTGATATCGACTTGTGGTCGTCAGCGTGGTCATACACATTTCAGGCGCACGGGCACACCATTCTCCTTCTCCATGGTATCCTTGAAGAGCCATGGTGCCAGATGACCTAGCGGATCCATGGAGACGATCTTCTTCTTATCGGCCCATTGGGGGAAAGGACCGATGTTTGCCGCTGGTTCGGTGTTGGTGAAATCGGGTCTGGGGAGTCAGAATTGCTCATATTTCCATGAAGCCTCTCTCGAAAAGAGCCGACTCTTCCATACCTGTGGTCAACAGAGATCTCCTTGCTCGCCACGGCCAACGCGTAGTAAATCGAATAGGATCCACCGTGAGCTTGAACAAGTTAGGAATCCGCGTCCATGATGATCGACCATGTCACCCACCTCCAATCGCTGAAGCTTGTTAGCACACTCCTCCCTAGCGAGAGGAGATGGCATACCATTGCGTCTCCTCAACGTCGTCGACGTCCTGGAGACCACAACCGGACCTCTCTGCTGCGGATCCTTGTGGCCCCAGTCCATAGGAAGCGGGTTGATGCCTGATTGACTCGGATATGTGCTGTCCACGGGCACATTAGCCAGTCATCCTCCGAACACGGAAGGCACACGCATCACGTCCACACCTCTCACGGGTGGACTCACGTGAGGATGATTCTTCCCGTCGCACGGGGCTTGCGCGCGGCGTCGAGCTGGGCGATGGGCAGAGAAGGAGATTGGGGTACGGCTTCATCTTCGGAATCAAGCACGCTGGCAAGGGACTCCTGCTCTGCATGTGCAGGAGCTGCTGCTGCTGCTGCTGCATCTGTCGCGGCAGGAGAAGAAGAGCTCTCGGCAGCCTCGCGGACCTGCTTCATACCAGCCAGAACGTTGACACGGCCGGAGATGGCGTCGACGTTGGAGGCCAGGAGAGTCTGGTTGAGTTGCAGCGCCTTCACGGCGTCGAGGACCTCCTTCAGGAGGGCGTTCTCGTTGGATGCCATCTATCTTGCCTGGCTGATGGCTCTCTTTGGTTGTGGTGTGTACCCGGGTGCGGGATCTCTTCCCCGTTGGATGGAGGTGTCCCTGGCTCGTCCGGAGAGATGGGGAGATGTGGCTGCTGTGGCCAGGAGAGCGGAGGTGGCTCTCGATCTTGTTGAAAGGCGAAGAGGGAAAAGGGGGAAAGGGGGAGGGGGAGGGGAAGGGGGGGAGGGGAAGAGGGGAGAGGCGGGAGAAAGAAAGAAAGAAAGAAAGAGAAAAAGAAAAGAAAGAAGGGGGAGGAGGGGGGGGAAGACAGCTTTAAGTAGTTCCCACGGAGAGAAAGACGAGTTCGGCCTAGGTGGGTGTGCTCGATCGTGCCTGCTTCGTTGGTGGTGGCCGAGGTGAAGAGACGGTGAGGGCCAGCTCCGTTTCCGGTGTCTGGAGAACAGCGAGCGGGATGGTGCAGGCACAACAGATCTCAGGGGAAAAGCACACATGCATTACATGATCGTTGCCCGGATGTTGCCCAGCAGACGAGGCAGGACGGTACACAGGAGCGAAGTGGTACAGAAGTACAGTACGGTACGGTACGGTACTGTCCTGTATGTATCATATGTACAGTATGTACGGGGTGTAGCTTTCACCCCATCTCCCGGGAGAGGAGGCCCTTCCTCTCTTATCATGTCTTATCGGCCTTATCGCCCCACCAAAGACAACACGACGAGCCCTGGGCGCGTTCGAGCGCGCAAGCATGCGAAAACCTTCATCCATCGAGCAGAACGAAACGAGCGTACGGACGGACATTCCCACGGCAGCACGGCGCGAGCACCATTTCACATCATGGTGCGTACATCCCTCCCTTTGCATCTGCCTCTCCTTCCATCATCCATCCATCCATTCACAGCCTGTCGGTGTGCTGACGCGACCGGGCCACGGCAGGGCAAACGCAAGGCCGCGAAGAAACCTCAGGGTCCGAAGAAGGTATGCGCGCGCCATCCCACCTGTCCTACCTAGGAGAGCAGAGAGCATAGAGGAGGAGGAGGAGGAGGAGCATCAACCTCGCAAACATCGGAACTGGGGAAGCGGGAGAGCAGAACGCGAGGGAGAGAGCAGGCTGGCTGACAAGTGGGTGTTGTGTGTGGAATCGACAGAACGCGCCCCTCCCCTCAACCTTCGACTGCCTGTTCTGCAACCACGTCAACTCGGTCAGCGTGAAGCTGGAGAAGAAGGCCGGCGTCGGCGAGCTGCACTGCAAAGTCTGCTCGCAGCATTTCCAGTGCGCCATCAACTGTGCGTTTGGCCCCCTCTCCCCTCTCCCCTTCCTTCCGCCCGCCGGGGCGGCGAGAATGGCGTCGCCGCCTCGCCGTGCGTGGCTCGGGTCCGGGGCTGACGTGGTGATGGGCGCCGGCTCTAGATCTGAGCGCGGCCGTCGATGTGTACTCGGACTGGGTCGACGCCTGCGATGCCGTCGCGAAGGACAATGGCCCGGCCGGGCAGGGGGGCGGCGAGGACGGCCTGCCGGCGCGAGGCGTCCCGGCCGCGCGACCGAGGGGGAGCCAGAGGGAGGAGCGGGCGCGGAGCAGCGACGACGATCTGATCGACGACGCCGACGCCAGTGACGAGGGCATGGATGCGAGGTATGCGGGCGGAGGGGCTGGGGTCGCCGCGGACGACGATGAATTCTAGGAGCCCGCGAGACGGGGGAGGAGGGGTGATGGGATTGCGTGAGGCGCTGGGAGGAGGCCCCGGGGGTTCCGCGATACCGAGATATGGGCATGGAGTCAGGACATGGGGCGTTGTAGGTCGGGAGCGAAGGGATCAGATTCTCCGCGTGCTACGTGAAGGGGTGTATCAAGACAGCTAGGAATCCTCGGGCCTCGCGGCGCTTCTCCCCCACCGTTCCGTGAGCTGCCTTCCTCCCTATACGTGTCTCTAGCTACCTATATGCATGCCTGTGCGGGCGGCGAGCGGCGCCGTGCCCAACACGCCCACCACGAGAGCCGCGCGCGATCCGCGCCTCCCTCATCTCCGACCTCCCTACATGGTGTAGAAGCGGTCGCCGAAATCTCCCAGGCCGGGGATGATGTAGCTGTCCGAGGGTCAGCGGGAGATCTGGTCGGGCGGACGGCGGGGGCGCTCACTTCTTCTCATCGAGGCCCTGGTCGATGAAGGCCGTGACGACCCGCAACTTGGGGAACTTCTTCGCGAACACCTCGATGCCTTCCGGACTCGCGATCAGATTCAGGAACAGGATGCGCTCCTCGGGCACGCCTCGCGAGATCAGCACGTCGACCGCCATGGTCGCGGAGCCGCCTGTGGCAAGGTCAGCGCGCGGTCACTCACTCAGCCGGCGTCTCCACAGGCGAACGTGAATGCGAACGAGGGGCGCACGCCAGCCCGACATACCAGTCGCAAACATCGGGTCCAGCAGCAGCACCCAGCGCTGGGCAATGTCCTCCGGCAGCTTGTCGTAGAACAGCTTGGGGCGACAGGTCTCCTCGTCCCGCTGGATCAGGATCTTGCCGATCCTCACGCTGCGACAGCAGTTCCGCAGGCCCTCCTCCATGGCCTCGCCGGCCCGCATGATGGAGACGCCGCAAATCTTGCCCTGGAACATGACGCCCGCGTAGGTGCGGCCGACGGGGGTGGTGATGGGTGCGCCACGACGGGGAGGTGGTTCAGGCCCTCCTCGACGAGGAGCCGGATGATGCGGTTGGAGTAAAAGATGAAGTCGGCGCGCTCGGTGTTCTTGTCGCGGATCATGCTGCCGGGGATCCATCAACATCACTTGCGCGATCAAGCCACACGAACACGATCGGAATCAAAATGCAGACCACGCAATGGAAATACATGAAGTGGAAAAGGCATGGCGGGGGCCGACGAGCCGGAGACAGAGACGTACGTGAGGAGGGCAATGAGCTGGGGGGTCTGGGCCAGGGTGTGGACATTCGCGAAGGAGACCTCTTTGGAGACGGTCGCGATGGGTTTCTGCTTGTCGGAGCGGTAATCGGGGCCCACGCTCTGCTGGGGCGTGTCTTTGCCCGCCATGGTGGATGTTTGGTTGTTTAGTTCTTTGTTTGTTTTGCTTCTTTTGGTTCGTTTGGTTCTTTTGCTCCTTTTGCTACTTTTCTCCTTTGCTCCTTTTGCTTCTGGCGAGCGAAGAGGTCGTTGGCTGAGATGTGGAAATGTGAGTGACTCGTGGACTCGTGACTCGGCTGCGGTGGGTTGCTGGGCGAGGACAGAAGACGAGCCAGTACCAGGAGCGGCTGAAGAACGTGACTTGAGCACCACCAAGCGCTGCAGCGTGTCTCTGCCGTGGATGAAGAGTGACGGACTGGACTGGACTGGACTGTAACTGCGAGTCAGAATGTGTGCTGCAAGTCAAGCCAGCATGAGGCTGAAAAGACAATGAACGGGAGAGGAGAAGGAAAAGAAGGAAGAAAGGAAAGAAAGAAAAGAAGAGAAAAGAAGAGAAGAGAAGAGACGAAAGACAAGAAGAAAGAGGAGATCCAAAACTTACTTACTCGGCCCCCGTTAAAGTAAAGTCAGATAGATGCATGAAGAGGCGTGACTAAGTTACTCACTACTGTCAGTCCAGCGCAGTACGATGTATGTACTGTACAGTAGAGACTGTCCTGTGTGTGTACTGTAGGAGTTGAGAAGGTCAAAACGCTGGCAGCCGAACCAGCCACAGCCGAGCCACAGGCGAGCCACAGCCAAGCCACACGAAGCCACAGCCACAGCCGTCTCAGCACCGGTGGCTCGACGCTTTTCCCGTTCTGGCCATCAGCCCCACCTCGCCACGCTAGCTCCCTCGTCGCGACTTCTTGGTGGTCGAATCTGTTGACATCGGCCGCGACCCGCGACCCGCGACCCTCGACCGCCGACCGCGGACCGCCCGCCCTCCTTTCACCCCGCAACCATCAATTCCTTTCTTCGCCCCAACTCCTGCGCGCCTCGCTGTCTACAACTCGACGTGAACGCTGCCGAGAATGTGTGCACCCCGACAACAGCGCGGCTATCACCATCACCATCAGATCTGAGATCTCCAGGACCGCGGGAACACCGCGCGACACACCAGCAACCCCTCCACGAACTCCTCACGAGCTCCTCGCCCGCGCGCACACGCAGCAATGGCGACTTTCCACGACACGCGGCCGGCGAAGAAGAAGATCACGACCTACGGGAAAGCGGTGGGAAAAAAGATCCCCGACTACGGCTTTGCCTCGAGAGCGCGTATGTCGCAGACGCCCGACCGCGAAACCGAAATCCCACGCCACGCCGTCGCCGCCGATGTCTCCGCAACCCTCTTACCACTCCGCACCCCGACGCCCCCAAAGGCGAGGCCAGTGCGACCGCGTTCGCGATCCCGAACCCCGGGTGCAAGACGGAAGCCGGACGTCTTCGAGATGCCCGACTCGGATGACGAGCCGCCGCCGCCCAAGGCACGAAAGACGGCAACCGCATCCACCAGGCCAAAGCCGGCTTCTCGCAAGACACCCGCCGTGATCTCTTCCCAAAGCCCGCCCCCGAAAGGCGTCTCTGGCATACCCGACTCCGAAGGCCATGCGCCGCCACCCAAGTCCGCGAGAAAACCGGTCTCCGAGCTGGTCGCGGCTCCACAAACGAAGCTCAAGTCGATCATGCGAAGATCGCCATCCAAAGTAGCTTCTCCGATAAAGGATGTCTACGATGTGCCCAGCGATAGCGAGGATGAGGCGCCGAAGCCAGGGCCGAAGACGAGTCGAGCTACCAAACCGAGACCGCCAAAACAATTGTCCGTGCGGCCCAAACCGGTCCCGGCAGTGACTCCCAAGAAGGACGTGTTCGACTTCTCTAGTGAGGATGAGGGGACTTCTGCCCCAAATTCCATCTTCAGAGTGAGCAAGAAGATACTCCCAAATGGACATGCCGTATTACATCACAAGCCTTCCATGGAAGAGCTAGGAGCGAGAAAGAAGCGGAAGCTGTCCCCCGTCGAGCCACAAGAGAAGCGAGTCCCAACAAACAGTACACGACCGGTCCCAGGACCGCGACCCACGAAGCCGAAGCCAGGGAATGCGCTGCCCAAGGCAGGACAATTCACCAAGGTGCTTGCCAGACCCAAGGTACAAGAGACCACCGAGGGAGAAGTTGAGCCCCCGAAGACCACGAGGAAGCTGAGTGAGATCCTGAAGCCCACAACGCCGCCAATCTCACTCAGCGATGTACACATGGCGGATGTCGACCCCCGCAGACGACATCTCTCCCCCCAGGGTGTGAAGATGTGGGAGAACCTCTTAGGATCCGACGATGGAGTTGAGCCAAGTATGGAGACCGACGGGGATGCGATAGAGCTGGAGGCTAGTGCGATGGTAGAGCGCAAGCCTGCGAGACCGAGAACAAATGTTCGGAGTTCCCTCGCTCGCCCTGCTGGGGTTTCCACATCAGTTCCAAAGAAAGTCACCAACCCTCCGCGGCGACGATTGATCGACTCTCTTGTTGAGCAAGCAACCGAGTCTTCTGAAGACGGCTCTGACGATCTTGACGAGGGATCTGCATCCGATCAGTCGAACGATATCGATACTCTCATGCACGATGCGCCAAGCAGCCAAAATATCCCGCCCCCAGCTTTCGCGGAGAGTCAAAGTTCGCAGAACTCGGGCCCGAAGTTCACATATTCCAAGCAGCGGTCGATGTTGAATGAAGAAGACCTGATGGCCCAGCTCTCTATCGAGATGCCAATCATGCCTGCTCAAACAGGAGGTAGAAGAGGCCGTGTGATGGCTATTCCAAGTTTGAAGTCACTTTCAAGCTTTCCGGCTGACGATGATGAGGATGACTCGGTAGCTGCGATCAGAAGCGTACATGAATTGAGACAGGCCGGTGCCAACAATCGCTTTCTCGACGAAGTCCAAGATTATTTGGAGCGTATTGGCAGCCCCGGAAAGACCAGCACTTCGATGAGAAGGTCTGGCCTGCTTGACTTAGCCAGCAAGATGCAGGACAAGAACTTTTTGCGACAGTTCCGTCAACATGGCATCGAGCAAAAGCTGTTCTTGCATTTGGGCAAGGAAACCGAAGTCGTTTCTGGCTTCTTGATGGTCACGATTCTGATCTCGCTCCTCCTCGACGGCAGCATGCCACATATCGTGGATCACCTTCGCCGACAAGGTATCACCAGGTTACTTATCCGCCTGCTTGAGTACCAGTCGGGCATCGTTGCGGTGGCCAAGGTTCGAGAAAGAAACATGTCGAAGGTTGCTGTTGGTCTTGTTTCGGACTACCAGGACTATCTGATCAAGTTGCCTTCTCCTGCGTGGGATGAAATCCAGCCGCAAATTCTTTCACCACGCACTGTCGCTTTGAGATGCTTAGAGCTTATGGTTCGGCAGACACGAGAGGCTAATAACACGAACGAGATCTTCAGCAAGGAGCTCACGACGAATCTTTTCGCCATAGTGAGCTCTGCGACCGGTGGCTCATGGGCCTTACCCGAGGACAAGATGGCGATTGATTTTTACCTCGCCCTGTCGGCATTGGACTTGCACTCATTGGGCGCCAGAACCGTCTCAGATGAGACTATTTGGATCAAGGAATTCTTGCCCGTCATCTCCAAAACTCTTCAGACGGCAATGACTCGACCGGCTGAAAAATTTGGCATCCTGGAGAGCCTCATCCTGAAGCTGACTCTGAACGTGACCAACAACAACCCGCGAGCTTCCGATGTCTTTGCATGCCCTCAATTGATGGCTGCCATGGGTCGGGTCGCGGTGACGCGCTTGGACCAGATTTCGAGGCTCATGGTGGAGGAGGAACTCGCGACAGCGGTCGATTACTTGGTCCTTGTCTTGGGTGTTATGATCAACTTCGCGGAATGGAGCCCAGCATGCAGACAAAGCCTCCAGAGCCTACAGGGCGACGACCATGACCCTCTCGACGACATGGTTGCTGCGTTTTCCTACAGTCTCGAGCGCACTTCTCAGGTACTTGCTTCCCGACTCCCCCTCCCTTTCCCCTACCTGCTCACGTTACATCAGGCCGATTCCGTCCACGAAACTCAGAAGAACGTTGCATTCGGCTACCTGTCCGTTCTGCTTGGGTTCTTCTCGCAGCTCCCCGAGCTCTGTGACCGCATCACCGCGAGGCAGCCCCGCAAATCCCTCAAGCCCATCATTGCCGCCATCGAGGAGTTCGTGGGCCTCTTCAAGGCCGTGGACCTCATCGCCGCCGACGAGGAGGGGTACAACCCGCAGCACGGACTCACGGAGCGTTTGGAGAAGTTGGTGGAAAGCTTGAAGGCGTTGAAAAAGTAAAGAGGAATTCAGAAGAGAGGATTCCGATGCCAGTGTACCACGGAGATGTGGCGTCTAGCGTGGCGCTTTGGAGACGGGGGCATGGGCTTGGCATTAGTCTGTCTGACTCTTTGCCCTTTTCTTGTCCTTCTTGTCCCTTTCTTTCTCATGGGGACGTTTTTATCTGCAACGTTACGTACGATAGATGGGCGGGAGGAGGCGAGGCGTATGATGTGCATTTTGCCATGATGCAGTTGCTTGATATACCCCTATGCAGGCGGACCATGAAGTCTGATTTTTTCTGTTTCCTTTTTATTTCTTCGTTTTTTAGGCTTTGGGTGGACTGGTTGGTGGATGGGTGGGAAGATTGGCATGGGTGGTGAGGTGAGGTGCGCGTGGAATGGGAGTGAGTGCTTGCGCTGCTTGCTGTGTGCTTAGCTCGGAAGAAGATATCGAAGGAGGGATGAAGATGGAGAGGTCAGCCTGGTCTGATTGAGGGCTCGACGTGGGGTGTGAAGAAGGATGGCAGTGGGTGAACTGCCAACGTTAGATAGTATGGAATGCAATGGGTTTATGGCATAGGTGATTCGTTATGAGGGAAGCGGTTCAAGGGCGAGAGTCAGCGTGAGATTCAAGTCAACAACATCTTCAAGGGGAGTCTCGTTCTGAATCCAAGTTAGCCGAAGCGCGTCAGCTGAGCTCAGCTAGTCAACATCGGTAGCCAGCCCAGGGACCACCCAGGGACAGCCGGAGACGGGGGAGCTCACAGAACACGGTCCGGTCGAGGGCTACTACGTCTTGCTAAATGCCTTGGCTGGCCGGCAGATCCCGCGGCTGGCAAAGAAGAAGCCATATAAGTATATAAGTATGTCGCTTCAGCATCTCCGCCAACAACAACAACAAACACTCTTTGCGTTCCACGCCCCTCGCCTTTGCCTGCCCATCCTCCGTATCTTTCTCCTTTTGGACAGCCATGGCGACCGAGACGATCGCCGAAACCATCCCCGCTCCCGAGACCTGGACCAGAGACCGTGTCAACCGGGCCGTCCAATACGTGGAACCCGGAACGACCAAGACCGCCGTCGCAGAGCTCCCCGTCCCCGCCCCGGGCCCAGGAGAGGTTCTCGTGAGAATGTAAGACCTCTCGTCTCATCTCCTGCTCGCGCCAGTCGTCCCCCTTCGGGCTGCCCATGGGTTTTCCCGCCCGTGTTGTTGGACTGATCCCGAGCCCTCGGCACTTCTCGCTTCGCGGCCGCGGGGTAGCACATGGGGTAACCGTGGGTAAACATGGGGTAAATATGGGGTCAACACGAGGTCAACATGGGGTCAACATGGGGTCAACACGGGGTAAACACGGGGTATTTGGGTTTCTTGCAACTTGGACTTCACCGAGCCGAAGCTAACGAAGGTGTGCGCTAGGCTTGTACGTGCTGTCCTAAACCACGCAACCCCTGAGGCGTTACCGAGCCTTTGTTTACTCACCCAATCTCGGGAAAGCTCGTGCATTGCGGATTCTGATCTGTGTGCAGTACTCAGGAGTGTGCCATACCGACTACGGATTCGCCACGAATTCGTTCGGACTCCCGGTCCCGGCACCAAAAGGCATGTACGGTCCACGACCTGCCGGCTCACCATGCTGACTTGGGCACAGGTCAGGTCGGAGGTCATGAAGGTGATCGGCTCGCCTGAATGAAGGAGCATGGGCGGTCGCTGACGGGACTTAGGCGTCGGGGAGGTGATCGAGCTTGGTGCAGGAGTCGTCACTCCGGCCCTGGGCTCCAAGGTCGGGATCAAATACGCCGCCGATGCGTGTCTGAACTGCGGTATGGAAGAACCAACCACCACCACCGCCGCCGCCGCCGGTTTGCGTGGGGGAGCAGTGTGGATGAACATGGCTGAGATCCCTAGACAACTGTCTCATCGGCGGCGAGACGAGCTGCACGTCTGCCAAAATCTCGGGATACCACCACCCCGGCACCTTCCAGCAATACCTCGTCAGCGCGGCCAAGTACGTGACGCCCATCCCGGACGGCATCGACCTCGCCGGGGCGGCGCCTCTCATGTGCGCCGGCATCACGGTCTACGCGGCGCTCAAGCGGGCCGAGACCCGTCCCGGCGACTTCGTCCTCGTCAGCGGCGCCGGCGGCGGGCTCGGCCACCTCGCCATCCAGTACGCGAAGGCGCTCGGCGCGCGCGTCATCGCCCTCGACGTGGGCGCGAAGGAGGCGCTGTGCCGGGCGCTGGGCGCCGATGCCTTCCTCGACTTTACCCGGTTCGAGACGGATGAGGACCTCGCGCGCGCGGTCAGGAAGACGGCGCCGGCGGGCGTCAAGACGGTGCTGTGCTGTGTGACGAGCAAGCGGGCGTACGGCCAGTCGATGGGCTTCTTGGGCTTCCGCGGCACCTTGGTCTGTCTGGGTGTGCCGGATGGCATGGGCGCCGCTTGGCCCATCCCCGGCGCCGTGGTCGGGCTCTTCATCGACAAGGAGGTGCGGATCATCGGTACGTGCTCGGTCGGCGCCGTGCGGGCTTGGGCTGCGGCAGCACATCTGATTCATCCCAGGTCTCAAGGCCGGCAACAAGTTGGAGGCGAAGGAGTGCTTGGATATCGCGGCCATGGGCCGTGTCAAGACGGTCTACGAACTCAGGCCCATGGAGAGTCTCACGCAGGTATGTTGCCCGAACCGATGACCTGGACCTCAACTGACCGTGGTAGATCTTCGAGGACATGGAAGCCGGGAAGATCATTGGGCGGGCTGTTCTTGATCTTCGCTGAGATGATGTATGGGGGGGGGGGTTTTTTTCTTGATATTTGCGGCGCTCGCTCGTTGGAAAAAGCCGCATCTTGTCGTTAATGTATATTTCTTGGTTTTTGAAGTCTTTTCAACACGCCCTGTTTCAGAAAAATACCATGAAAGCCTTTCCCGAGTCTAATCCGGCCGAGAGATTCCAGTTGCGAAGAAGATAGTAAGACGAAGGATGCTACGGCATTCTAAGTCGGGGTTGTTCCAGAATAGACTACTTTTATCCCCATAGAGGTATGCGCCTTTCGCAAGAAATCTCGATACTCGGTTTAGAGACGTTGTTGGCTCGATCCCGGTCTACAATGCACTCGCCGTGTTTGCAACGGATACGGCACTGGGTGTTCGGGCTTTGCATCTTGCTTGTTTATCTCAACCGGTTGCCGGTGCTGCTTTTCTTGCATGGATAACAACCACGAGATGGATGTGGTGTTTGGGCTCAGCGAAAAAGCACCTAAGCACACTGCAACCATTACCACTGTGACGGAAAGTGTGGAATGTCTCGAAAAAACTCACCGGAGGCGGCCAGGCAGTTCGGTATTGCAATCCACGGAAGTAAGGAGTACCCAGAAGGGTGTGTGCTGCCGTGGACGCGAATATAATTAGCACAGAAGAAATAAGGACTGTCCGGCTGCAGGCTAGGATGTGACTATAGATTTGTTTACCAAGCAGACCATTGTCTTCTCGAAAGACGAATCTCTCGCTTATCATCAGGAATGCAGATCCGCCAAGATGCTTTACAAAGAGTGTAGTCTGAAAAGCAAGAGGCTAAAACAGTGCGCCAGAAGCATCATTTTCCGGACTTCATTGCGACTCTTCACAGGAGTACTTTTCCCCGGATCCCTGGATTGTGAAAAGCTCTCCACTCTACCTCCTCCACCCTCGCTTATGAGTACACAATGCCTGACAGATAAAGTAAAGTTGCGAGACCGTGGCTGAAAGCATCAAGCTTGAGTTGCTTTTTCGGTGGCGAGTAGCGGGTCGTTTGTTTACTGTACCACCAAAAACCTAAATACTTGGCGAAAGTACCTCATAAATACTAATTAACTAAATTGTAAGTATATTAATATACACACGATGAAGGTACACACAATTAAGATACCGACCACTTCACTTGAGAAAAAGGGATGTAGCTATGATAATTCATTTTGTTGGTTCAGTGACAATATCGTCAGTTCACAATTTTGCCAAGGAATTAAGCGAAATCTAAGGCCTAGACAAATACATGTTATTTGAATCCTGGTCTTTCATTTTTACCATTCATGCCTAAAAAAGTATTACAATCTTTATGAGGAAATGTTCTCGGTCCATTCGGTAATCACTCTAGATAATGTAAACGGTCTATAATTTTGTTAATAACCTGGAGTGAAAGAAAGTGAAGCATCGACTTTTTTGGTGTGATTTTGGCATTTGGACTAACGGCAGTGATCTTAACGGATGAAGTTTACACTCCAGTAGTCGTAATCATTTCGTACGGCTGCTGTGGACCTTGGTATGACAAATGCAACAAGATCCTAACAATATCCTTCCTGCTGAACTCGGAACTCTTCGTAATCCTCCCCTCGCTTATCGATCCCTCCGGCTTCCATTACGTAGGAAAATCCCAAATCCAACCGAATTCCTCAGCAGCTGCACTGTTTTCCACCATACTACCCGAAGAGTATCAGCAGCCACACATGCAGAACGAATAGAAAGAGGCCATTGCAGACAATGCGTGCAAGGGGGAAATACGAAATTCGGGCCCAACGTACCGCGCACTGAAGAACGGAGCAAGCACCGCAGTCACAAGGTGCGATGAATCCAGTCGAGCAGCAACTCGCCTGCCGCGCAGCTATTGGGTCTCCGAGGACGTTGCGGGCTACGAACGCCGGGTCAACCCCCCCACCAACGACTGCTGGAAAGGCCATGGCCAGCGGCAGGGCAACGAGAGCGGTGGCCAGAGTGAAGAATCTCATATTGAAAAGTAGTAAGATGGGTAGGTAGGTGGTTTCAGGTTGTGTCTGGGAAGGATAGAGACTGCTTTCCCGGGCGACAACGGTCCTATTTATGTTGGGGGTTAGTAACGGGGGGGTCAAGATGTCCTCCTTCCAAGGAAATGTCCATATCAACGATTGTTCGACAAGTCCACTAGCCTCGATTCACTGAGATAAGGATGTTCTATGGTTGGATCCTCAGTAAACCCTATTCCTTTGACAAATACCTTAATTTACCTCTGCTTGTAGACCACGGACACTTCCACTTGTGAACCTGACTCAGGAATTGAACGAATCATTGTTCGTGCGTTCATGAAGTGTGTCTGCCTAGAACACAATTGCTCAAACATATCATGGGCCCATTTGAGTTCCTTCACTCTGCTGGACTGGAACCATACAGCACCCTGCTCTTGAGACTCTGATTTTGAGCTTCCATTCTTGCCCAAACTCAAGAGCAGGGTGTCTCATGGTATGAAGGGAGTGGATAAGGTCACTTAGTTGTGAGGAATTTTGCTCTTGGCGGACAGATTTGCCACGCGAGTAGCAACTTTCTCTTTACAGCTCTCTTTAAAAGCCTTTTGGCTAGGGTTGTGAAGCTTTCTACGCGCGAGTCTCTTTACTTTAGAGTTGACTTTTTCTCCTAGATTATTGATTACAAGTCATGATTCAAAATGTGATATCAACATCATTTTCTTACTACGGTACGAGAAGCGGGCACCGAAGGGAACATAGTGCCCTTCCTGTGTTTCACTTAAGAGCAGCTAACTCAAGTCTCAACTTTGTAGCTCCTAAAGCAGCTCATGTGTGGTACGTGCCTGATTTCCTCGGACTTTACATACTTTTCTTATGAGACTACGGAGTACACCTTTGCTTTCCTGCCGCTACTGCCTTATATGAAATGTATCTTGACGAAAAATGACTTTATTGGAAGTTACAGTTAGAACTAGATTTCCATATTCATAGATTTTGAGTTAGATTCCTAGACACCAACTCGCTTGGAGTTACAATCTATGAAACTTTGATCTTTCCACCGGAGCATTTCCCTCGCCAGCCCGCGCTTAATGCAGAAGTATCTTACCTTGAATAATCCGGCCCCCCTCCCCCTCTCCCCCGCCCCGTCTAGGCCAAAGAAAGACTCACGGTTCTCGTAACCCTGGGCACTCCTACTTACCGGTTTAGGCTAGTCATATCTGAATTTTTCCGACCTCTAAGTCACCTCAAGTCAGGTACGGAAGGGCAAGAGATTGTAACAAATACGAGCTTCTTTCACCACGGCTATGTGCGCTTATGTATAAACAGCCGAGCGGTAAATACGAGAAGGGAGCAAACGAGCAATTTCGTCCCGGATTTCTATGGTAAGACGAGGTTTACGGATGTGTCCTACAAGCATTAGATCAAGAATGTGGCTTTTGCAGCTATCTTTGATCCCACAATGCTGGAATCCTACATGTATGACAGTTGATTGGAAACAGAAACGTACAGAGAGCTTGGTGCTTCGGATAGAATCCCCTTATGGTCTTATCAGGCGACAGCATCCTTTAATTAACGAGCGTCGTGTTGTTGAAATGCAACCTTAGTCATGCCCTATTGACGTTTGCTTTGTCCGAGTCAATCCCGGAAGCTAACACAAGTAAGTCGGTCTTTGAGTACTCTTGGCGCCTTGATTTTCTTGGTGTTGGGCCTTGATGTATGCTTTAATCTTAATCATCGGTGATCACTGATCTTAGCTATGCGTTACTGTACAAGTTTTCGGGATCCCAAACTCTCGCTCCAACGGGTAGTATGCTCTCGCTGCTCTCAACATGAATGTTAGTTTCACTAAACTCTCCAGACGTTAAACAATATCATCATCATCGTGTATGTGAGATAATCTCTGCTCGCACTCTCTTAGATCTCAATCGCATATCAGTTGATTCTTCATCTCCCCTCTGCTCCACATCAACAGTGATTGTGAATTTCCCCCCGCAAGAATAAGCCTTTCCAATATTCTATGTGACATTGGATTTATGTTTTGACATCTTAAAAGGCAGTTATTGGCTTTCCGTCTCCACACAGGAACTGTAGCTATTTGTCTCAGGATCTCGGACCGCCTCTAGCTCGTCCACGGTAATTGTTGCCTTTTCCCGACGGTGAAATCTTGTTCAAGGTTTGGGATCCATTCGGATACAGGGAAGTCCGGAGCCTGAGGGAGCTGAAGAGAAAGCTTCAGGGGTTTTATACGGAATAGGAGAATAACAAAGGAAAGCTGGGCTTATGACGGCTCTTGAATAAACAAGTAAAAAAGCCTTCTTTGGCTTTGCTGATATGGCAACAAATACAAGTAACAACAAGACGATTTACCCTTCTAAAAAATACTACTCTGTATGTAAGGAAAGACATTCCTATCATGCCAACCGAGACATACCGGAAAAGAGCTTTGCTGAGTGCCGGACCGGAAGTGATGAGATACTTTCGGGAAGCTTGAAGGCGGGCCGAAACTTTGTAAACGAACCGCAACCATGCTATGCACAGGAAAAAGCTTGAAGACGAGCCCGAAGTCCCTAACTGGGGGATAGAAAGCCAGCTCCTTTCCAGCAGAGCTTCGCCTGCAAGGGAAGCATAGCTACAATGTCAAACACAGCAAAACATGACTTGCCAAATCCAAAGAACACCATCCAGATTCTCTTAACTTCCTGCGAGCGACGCGGTTTCTGTTCATGCCCCGATGTATTTTACAACACAACGTTTTCATTTGATCGGGTTTGGAAGATCAGCATTCAGTCCTGCGTCCGCGGCAAAACTTAAAAAGCTCGTGATTGCATGCATTCATGTCACACAACAGTGACAACTTCGGGGGAAAAACGCTTGCGAGAAAGATTAAAAAATATCGCAACAAAGTCAAAAAAAAAAAAATTTCGACAGCAGAAAGAGTCAACACAAGCGGCAGATCACAAGAAGCAACAGCAGCGCAAGAAAGCAATCAAAGCGATTGTTTGAAATCTGTTGATCTTTACGCTTCTACCAATATAAGGGAAGGGAGTTGTGAAATCATATGACATGAGCATTAAACGTTATAGCGAAAATCCGATAACCTGGTTAAGATTTCATTCAATATACTAAAAAAGGCCGAGTGTTTTTGAAATGCTTTTTAAATGCAAAGCCGGCGTGGCAAAAAACTTTACGTCGGATCGGGAAGTATAAGCAATTTCAAAGTTTGTATACAAGTTGATTGACTTTATTCAGATCAAATGGTTCTGATGTTTGTATCTCTGATTAGCTTTTCGGAGTTTTTATTCAATGACGTTTGTTTCGAATGGTCTTACTGTATTTCAACAAACATTTTTGCCCTACATGACATTTTTTCTACCCATCTTTGCCGGAAAAGGGTGGCCTCCGATCCCCAAATTCCATCGATTCTATACTTTTATCTTTTGTGCTAGAACATTCGGCCTGGAGAAAAAAAAA
This sequence comes from Blumeriella jaapii, assembly GCA_009599575.1. Lineage (NCBI taxonomy): Eukaryota > Fungi > Ascomycota > Leotiomycetes > Helotiales > Drepanopezizaceae > Blumeriella > Blumeriella jaapii. Next base: position 182,831 of record VWND01000022.1, on the reverse strand, counting down.
AATTAACTCTGGCCAGGCGTCGTAACTTTCCCGTTTGTCTTTTCTGATCATGTTCTACTAAGTTTTGCGGAAATATTTCAAACTTTTTCACCGGGAAAATTTAAGCTATTTCGAAATGGTCAAGAGTGAATGAACACAAGACAAGTCGTAAGCTCAACCATAAGACAACTGAATCTTTTCACGCTTCAGGCGCCTTATCATTCATAGTTCTGAGGGATTTCAACCAGCAAGAAGTGTTTCCCGTTCGGATGCCATGCGGCGTGAAGCGAATATCATCAAGGAGATTGAATCATCTTTCTAGCAGAAGTGACTAGAGGACGCGGAAGCCGTGGGGATGTGTCGACTCTGTGGTTTGGTACGACAAGCGTCAGAAGATATCTCATAGATCACATGTCCTGCGTGTGTAACTTATCGCTTTTGCAACCCGCTTTTCATTGCTAAGGTTATGGCCATTGCCCTCTTGCTTGCATAGTCCACACGGCTGAGCAGCCAGGACACAATCTTCCAATCATTATACAACTGAGTGAATTCTGCACAGTTAGCTATACGTCATACATCGTCAGTAGTAAGTTCGTGACCACCGCACACATTCACACACCTCCACTTAAATATTTCCATAAATTCAACTCATCTTTGGACAGCTTACGGGAAAGCTGTCCACCGTTATCGAGGATGGCGGAATATATTCTGTGCTGGAGATGTAAATTGAAAAATGAGTATACTAGACTGGGCATCACTTCAAGGCAGCTTGTTGATGAAGCTGTAGCGACCAATTCCACGCCTGGCTGGGAGGTGATATAGTGTAGAGGTTTTCAGACGAAACGGCCGGTGATTGAAGCTGTGCTGGCGATCAAGAAGATATGTGAACATGTGAGAACAGAGATTGCTAAGGTAAGTAAAGAGATCGTTTTAAGAATATGAAAAAATGGGCGACAAGATAAGTATTGAAGACTGCGCCAGTGCCGCGCTTCATTGCGCAACTGCCACACCAAGGCGTTCGACCAGCAGCCAAAGGCCAGGCTGCTCAAACAAAAGCCATGTCTGCTCAGCGTCGCTCGTCTTAAACTTCCTTGCTGGGGAGGGATAGCGTACTCGTGGGGGTGGTTGGATTCACATGTGTCACTCGACTACGGTCTCTGTCTATACGTCTTTGAGAGGTAGGAAGGGCTTGTAATGGGGTGTAGGGTGGAAGCTAGGTTCGTATCTGTGGGCTAGTGAAAATTCCGGCCGGTGGATGTGCAAGCTGCTTCATCTCAAATATGCCAAAATAAGATGTGTTGCTGGATATGACACAAACGAAAGAAGGAAAGGTACTGGAGGCCGGCCACAATGTTCGAGTAGGGTTGTCGTTAGCTAGATCTACGAAGAAATCAAATGTGATTGAAAAAAAGTGAATGCCATGCCTGTGTCTCTCTAGAAGATGATATCGCTATTCACCTTGCACTTTATCCAACTCTCCGTACCATGTTATTGGTAAAACGAGAGAGCTTAGCAACGTGCCTGCAATGCCGATGGACCGTGGAGTCTTGGTTATTTGCCTTCGCTATGTACTCGTTTTTGTATTCAATCATCATAAACCATCACATCGTCATACAATGATTGTCTCCAGCCAACTCTTCCAATGCACTTTACCAGCACTACGCACCCGCAGACTGGGTCCGGATCCCCAGATACTCCTTTCGAAACGGGTTGGCATCGACTTCGGGGCCGCGGTTGAGCGGAGTCCATTTCGGATCCTCCTTGAACAGTCGCATGGCCGTGATATGCTAGCCATCGTTAGTCTCTCTTAGCTTCCCCAAGGTGTTCCAGCCGCCTACGTTGCTCGCGTCCGTCGTGAAACGGTGATAGATACCCGCAGGCAAAATCTGAGACACCATCAGCTTGACCTGCGCCGCTCGCAGCGATCATGAGTGCCACGAACAATCAAATCGTCCTTCTCTAGCTGTATGCGCACCCATTCGTCGCCCTCGCTCCGCACGTCGAAGAAGCCGACGCCGTCGCGGATGTACCTGATCTCTTCGTCCTCGTGCAAGTGCTCGTGAAAGAACGACTTGACCTTTTCCTCGTATACATCGCCCATCTTCTCGGGCGAGACGGTGATCACATCCCGGTTCTTGTAGCTCCTCTCCTTCGCTAGCTTCTCGACGTCGGCCTCGTTGGGGAGGTGGAAGTAGAGCACCCCGAGCTTGGTGAGATAGTCGGCGTCCACCGCGCGTCCAGAATCATGGTCTTCTCGTTGGTCACCCTGCCGTCTGTCAGCGCCATCGTGATGAAGCATAGGGAATGAGCTCTTTGAACCAAGCAAAGGAGGGCTTACGTACGGCGGCGTTGTCGTACCAGTATGCCTTCATCTTGCTGGGTTGCCGGTTAAGATGTACGAAGTGAGAAGTTTAGAGAACAGATGCTGCTGATGCGGAAAGCTGCCAATTTTGCTTCTTGACGCTGACCAAAAGCTCGTTGTCGGCGTATTGTTGACATTCGGATCCTTTGCAATGCCATGCCCCTCCTCAGGTGACTTCTGACTAAGCGATCCAAGGGTCGAATCCATCGAGACTCGAGACTCCACAGCTCGCAGGCGACCTGTAACTATTGCAACCTCTTGGTACCCCTTTGCTAATATCTGTTATCGTTTCGAGATCTCTGATTGGCGGTCTATCTGGCATTCTGTTATCAGCCTTTATGTTTCATACGTCTGCCCCAGTACTTTGATAAGCTTCATTCAAGCGAGCGCCTGCAAGCTCGGAGATATCCACCGTTCAGAATGCAGATGAAACCAATATGCTGCTGAGGACCGCGGAAGTTCAAACTTTATGTTATGATGTCCATCCAGTCCAGGCAGGTCTGTGTATAACTGCCTGCAGTTCTGGTGCAATGAACCCTTGATGGACTGAGTCGTCTCGGTGGCAGCGATACATCACCCCCTTTTTGCTGCTGCTCAGTATCTACTCATATGGACCATTGTCTCAAGTCAGACATCATCTCCTTGCCTCGCACAATACACCGAATCTAGCCACTTCATATCTCAAAGCTTCACATTTCCTTCTCGTCAGCAACAAGATCCAACTCTTCTCTATCCCAAACACACCAACACCAACCACTCGCTCCAGCAAATACTGTCCCATTTCAGTATGGGCAACACCGACCTCCTCGTCGCGTCCAAGCCTCGCAAATACACCAAGTCTGGTATCGGCGGCGCAGGTAACATCCGGCCAGCCTCCTCAATTCCGGTCCTCCCCTCCACACCTCGCTGCGTTCCGACCCTCTCAAAAGGCGTCTTCTACACCGGCATTGGGGGCGCCGGCAACTCTCGCTCCCACGAAGAGCGCGCTTCCCTTTCCCCTTACGAGGAAGAGGTGCGAAGCTCGACACGCAAGCAGAACGCTGCTGGCTCCTGGCACTTTGGCATTGGTGGTGCTGGAAACAGGTCGACCTCGGTTGACTCGAGGAGCCCGTCGCCGAGCATGACAGAAGCTAGAGGGGGACTCATGAGGAGGTTCTCGGGGTACTTTGGGGGGAAGAGGGATTCGATTGCGGACGACAGGATCTCTTATGATGAAAAGGACATCCAAACCAGCGATGACTAGATTGTGTTATGGGTAACAATGGGTTTCGGGCGAAACCTGTAAGGGGATAGCTACGGAGCAGCTCTGGTTGTCTTGGGATAGGAAGGATAAAGTATACCCGTGATTGGCCTGACGAGGACCTATATTCTAATTCAGCTAATTCAGCGAATCTCTTGTTGGTTCCAATTGGGATTGTATCGGTAGTCTGCATGTGGTTACTCGTTTGGTTGTTTGGGCTTCTACTTAGGTAGTGGTGATATGTGGTGCCTGCTAAGATAGCGAGTAGCAATTCTACTTGCACTTTCGCAATTCATCCAATCATCCCTGGCTACTAATTTTCCACAAGTGACAAGCTGTTTTCGATTGCAGACCACCCCAATTCCGGACAATCATCGAAGATACACTCATTCAAAGTACGAGCCTGTAGTGAGCTACGACGCTCTTACCACCTGAGTCGCGCTACTACGAAAATCTCCCGCCATCGCAGATCTTGTATAGATGCTGTCGTGACCATTGTCCAAAGGCGGCTAACAAGTGCGTGCTTCGTACAGTTCAGCTTGGAAAAAGTACTCTCCGTACACCCATTTCTCGTTCATGATTATTGAAAATCGGTGGTCGTTCCCCCCACACTTGATTGTCAGCCTACCGGCTTTTTTCTGATGCTAGGACATGACATTCCCTCTATGGGCGTCTGTTTCCACGATATACTTTTTGATTAGAAACACGGGTCTGGCCGTGCGAGCTACCCGCCCGATCGTCGATTCTCGCCCGTTAGCAAAAAGCTTGAGAAGTTCCCTCGAACAGTGTTTCAAGAAGCCTAAGGTACCTATGTCAGCTCAGGCAGGAGTTGAGGTAATGATGAAAGGAGTAGGATTTCTCAAGATAAGTGAGCTAGCTACAGTCCTCCCTGACCGAACATGAAATTGGTAGGTAATCGTGCACCCAAAACAAGACAAACCATAAATCATAGCATACTTGAATCCTTCATGCTTTACACGAAAAGTAACTTCGTATTCTCGCTACTCCCAAGGTAAAGAATATACCTGCCGGATCCGGTAGTCGCTCGGCCCCGCCGGATTGTCCGTACATGCGAGGACAAAACGTAGTAACTCCGGTCCATGCGGGCTGGGGCGATAAAAAAAAGTAAAAGCAAAAAGTAAATATGTGCAACCGCCGTGAATCGAACACGAACCTCCACCTGACTTGATGATTGACACATCTTGGAAGGGTGGAATCCTAACCATTGGACCACGGAAGCTTTCCACCAAGCATTTCGTATTAGTTTAAGTGGCGTCCGGAAAGTACTTGAACATATAGAGCATGTTGTAAAATTCTGAACCGACGAGTGAGGTGAAGAGCCAGATTTGAAGAATCCACACACTGACTATGAGAGAGAAATGAATGGCATTTGAAAATTTGGTTGTAACTGACCCCATTGCTTTGACGGGTGGTTGATTGCCTGCTCCCTTAATTCATTTCGGACATCTGCAGTCCTCAACCAACCAGGAGTTGCTGCACACCCTTCACACTCGAGCAATTCAGGGAGTCTTGCTTCTTTGGCTATCTAGAACCAGAAGATTGCAGAACATTTGCAAGTGGATGGTTCTGCAGGTCCCAAGTCGTGAAGACTTGTGCAAGGGCCGTGTGACAAGCGGCATGCCCATCGGTCCACTGACCCCTTTGCTCGACAGCCTTCAAAGCTGTCTCTTCCTTCAAACCTCATGTCTCATATCTCGGTTCTCCTGGCAGCCTCTCAATCCCATTCCTCATCGTCACTCGCATCCTTCTTTGGCGCCTTCACCCCCCACTTAACACTTGCCTCTCCCACAGCCTTAGCCCTTTGTAACACTCCGGACGCCAGGAGCCTGCCCTCCAAGTCCTTCGTGGTAAACGTATCCTCTGTATATCCGAGCCCTTCGAAGCCCACGATGCGGTCAACACTGACACCATTCGCGAACGCCAGCACGCAGGGCAAGACCTGCACCTTGAGCTTCACCACCAGAAAGGGCGCGTTCTCGACCTTCATCTTGAGGAAGCGCGTGTCGGTGTGTTTCGCAGCAAGAGCCTGACCTTTCCATTAGTCTGGTCATCCTTCCCCATGTGAACGATGGGAAGACCAACCTCCAAATGCCCATCCATCAGCCCGCACCGAGCAAAATCATCCTTGGCGAAGTGCACCACCGCATGCTGGACAGATGTCGTCAAGTCCATCAGCGTCTTCTCCTCCTTGATCTCCGTGTAGTGCCCGAATCCCTCATTTTTCCGTTGCTTTGCGCGCGTGAACTCGGAGTGCAGCTGCTGGATTCGCTGCTCGCGGAAAGCGTCTAGAGCGGGCGAGTCTTCAAGAGAAGCAATGAGGGCGTCTTCGTCGTCAGAATCGCCAGTGTCGAGAATATGTGCTACTTGGGAATCGATTTTGGGCATCTTGGGGCGTTCTGGCAGAGTTTTCCTTCTTTTATTTTCTTTTTTTTCCTTGGAGAGAAATGCGTTGAATACGGAGATCTGAACGCGGGCGCAAGAAACGCGTAGGGCTGGCGGGGTTGATCTGGTTTTTTGAAACAATTCTGCCTTCAGCAATCAAGAGAACACAATGTTGGTAGATCGATGTGATTCATTCAAATTACTGTGGTGTCTTGCTTGAATTCAACCTTGGATATTGTCTGGAAAGAGGCTTCAAAATTGCAAAATTGCAAAGCTCCATGCAACGCCAAGACACTGCTTGAGGCTGCAGCTGCACTAGTTAAAGGAGAGAGTTCAGGCCATTTCAACTCTCCCCGGTAAAAGTACGAGGTCGAACTTTTTTCATCGAGACACTCAACGCCCAGGTATCGGTCCATCGTTCCTCTCGACAGAAACAAAAGTGCGTGTGGCGTTCAGGTCGAGCCCATAATCGCGCCGGTTTAGTGCCTCCGTCAACGACTAGGAAGTTCCTCTTATCGTCATCATCTTCACACAATTCGACAACACATTCTCACCGACCTCGAAAACCCGAAACCTGAAGTGAACACCCGCAGCCATGGACGACAAGAAGAATGAGGATTTCGAGATGCGAACTACATCGAGTGGCAGGTCGTCGCCATCCAATAGGCCGTTCATCCCAACGCGACCTCCCAGAAATCCTCCCGCGGCTCCTCTTTCGAATATCACGAACAGCCCTCCCCTTTCCATTCTGGCATACTGTTTGGCTTCAATCTCGATGACCGTTACCAACAAATACTGTGTTTCAGGCGCCGACTGGAATCTGAACTTCTTCTACCTTGCTATCCAGGTATGCCCCTTGCCCCGGGAATCCGTACGGAACTGATGACTTCGGCAGTCTCTGGTTTGCATTGTTGCCATTATCCTCTGCAAGCAAGCTGGCATGATCACCAACCTGGCGCCTTTCGACCCAAAGAAAGCAAAGACATGTGCGTTCTGCTAGACTCAGGAGAAGAAATCAAACGGCTGATGGTCGCACAGGGTTCCCTATCTCTCTCCTCCTTGTTGGAATGATCTACACCAGCACTAAAGCGCTCCAATTCCTCTCCGTTCCTGTTTACACCATCTTCAAGAACTTGACCATCATTGTCATTGCATATGGAGAGGTCCTCTGGTTCGGCGGGAGCGTCACGGCCTCTGCCCTCTTCTCTTTCGGCCTCATGGTTCTGAGTTCCGTGGTTGCTGCTTGGGCCGATATCCAACATGCGATTTACGGAAGTGCTGAGATCCAGAGCGACGAAGCTGCAAAAGCTCTGTCAACTTTGAACGCTGGCTACGCTTGGATGGGAATGAACGTGTTCTGCACTGCTGCTTACGTTTTGTCCATGCGCAAAGTCATCAAGAAGATGAACTTCAAGGATTGGGACAGTAAGCCATTTCCCGACTTTTTTACCCTTTTTACCCTTTTTACCCTTTTTACCCTTTTTACCCTTTTTACCCTTTTTACCCTTTTTACCCTTTTTACCCTTTTTACCTTTTTTTTTGGAGCTTGCTAATTTTGCCAAGCCATGTTCTATAACAACCTCCTCACCATCCCCGTTCTCTTCGCCTGCTCGTTCATCTTCGAGAACTGGACCTCAGTCAACATTGAGAAGAATTTCCCCCCCGAATACCGCAATAGCCTCATTCTGGGTATGGTCTACTCGGGGCTTGCGACGATCTTCATCTCCTACTGCTCCGCCTGGTGTATCCGAGTTACCTCGTCCACCACTTACTCTATGGTTGGCGCTCTCAACAAGCTTCCTATCGCTGTCAGCGGCTTGATCTTTTTCGCTGCTCCAGTAACCTTCGGAAGTGTATCAGCTATCATTATTGGTTTCATTAGCGGTATCGTGTATGCGTGGGCTAAGGTCCGCCAGACACAGATGAGTAAAATGAGCTTGCCGACCACCAACCAACAAGTCATGAGCGCAAGCTCGCAGAGCAACTTCGATGCTGCCAAGGCATAGATAGGGGTCTTCCCTGAGCTACTCGATTTTTCTTGACACACTTAGGTTTCTCGAAATGGACTCGGTTTCTGAAAAGCTCAAAGCATCAACACTGCTGGGCTTCACGATTTGAGACTGCTTCTAGTGTATTATAACCTTCTTCCAAGTTTGTTTAGACCGGACGGCATTGGGGGTTCGACGTGGAGTCTACAGTCAGTTGGCAAGATGGGCGCGCTCTTTGCTCTTGGTCTTGAATTTGAAAATTCGGCACAAGCAGTGTATGGAATATTGTCATGCTTCTCACAGTACAACAAGTAACAACGAATGATGGAATCTAGACTTCAGTTCTCTTTCACTCTCTCAAGTCTTATCTCGTCTATACTAAGCTATTGTATATCAAGAATACGGGAAACACTACCACGGCTTCTGCCCTGCTCTCGGCTTGTTTTTACATGTCTAACACTATGCCAACTATCAGCCAGGCATCCTCTTCACAACTTACTGTGCTTCGGCGCCGCAACCACAGTTTTGGTCACAGCCCCTTTGGCCAGGACTTTGCCCTCGCACAGTACCTCTCCCTCACAAAAGCCAACATTCTTCCCCCGTCTCAGCACACGCCCCTCGACCTCCCACACAGTGCCCTAAGTTAAGATATCAGCGATGCTGGGCCGGCTGAACTTAACGTGAGAGAAAAGAAGCCCACCTCGGCAGGCACAACGACCGCGTTCAGCATCTGGAACGAGGAGCTCAGCGTCGCTGCGCTCTGGCCATCCGCGAGCGTGGGGACCATGGCCAGGAGACAGGCGATGTCTATCAGGAGTGTGGAGATGCCGCCGTGCAGCGTGCCGACTAACGAAAGATGGAGCGGCGCAGAGGAGATGGCGATGCGTGCGGTGGAGAGGGAGGCGCTTGGGAGGGAGGTGGCTTCTTGGAGGGATTGCGAGATGAGTCTGATGCCTAGGGTTTTGTGGAGGGGGAGGTCGAGGATAGCTTGCGTGAGGGAATCTTTGTATGCTGACGAGGAGGCCATTCTGGATGTTGGCGGATAGATGAATCCACATACGTCTTTGGGCGACCACTAACCAGATATCAACTTATGTTAGTCGAGTCTCGATTTAGTGTAGATAGCCTCCTCGGTCAGGGGAGGTCGGTGAGGCTGGCCTCGGCAAAACACACAAGTGGTAAACAACGCGCTGCAAAGACAGTTCGCGTCTATCTGACTTCGACTCGACAAACACAACGACCATCAATCGAGCTGGCCTCAATGCGTTCCTCTGCCACTACACCCCACCTCGGATATCTGTATCCATACACAAAATGCCGGCTGTTGATGCGCCCAGGCTCGAGGCCTCCTCGTCCGTGTCCTGTTCCTTCTCCTGCGTGCTTTCTCTGCTCACTCCCCATCCAGACTCTCCTTCACCCAGGGCCTCCTTCTCGGCCAGCTTTCCGTCGTGATCCTGCTCGGCGCCTTTATCAAATTCTTCATCTTCGGCGACCCGCCATCCCCCGACATCACGGCGGCCTTGCGAGCCACCGAGCGACGCTCGCGCACCCTCGCCCACAAACGCTCCCTGCTTTCCCTCCGCGCCAGCACACCCTCGCGCTCCTCCCAGGCCCAGCCTCCCCTCAACCAGAAGCGCTCGGCCGTCCTGCGGAACCCGCCGCCGCTGACGACGAACACGATCCTGAACAAGACGTACTACAACGTGGACTCGCACCAGCCCGAGAGCCTGGACTGGTTCAACGTGCTGGTCGCGCAGACGATCGCGCAGTTCCGCAGCGACGCCCAGCACGACGACGCGATCCTGACGAGCCTGACGAAAGCGTTGAACGGCGGGAGCCGACCGGACTTCCTCGACGAGATCAAGGTCACGGAGCTCAGTCTCGGGGAGGACTTCCCCATCTTCAGCAATTGCAGGATCATTCCCGTCGACGAGGATGGGCTGAGTCTGGGGGAGGGGCTACACGGTCAAGGGAGGGAACGCGCAAGGGACAGAGAGCATGGACGCCTGCAGGCACGGATGGACGTGGACTTGAGTGATTTCATCACGCTGGCTGTGGAGACGAAGTTGCTGCTCAACTACCCGAAACCGTTGGTTGCGGTCCTTCCGGTCGCGTTGGCCGTCTCGGTGGTGCGGTTCAGCGGCACGCTCAGCATCAGCTTCATCCCGGGCGGACCGACCAACGCCACGATCCTCGCTTTCAGCTTCCTGGACGATTACCGGCTGGATTTCTCGGTCAGAAGTCTCGTGGGTAGCCGCAGCCGCCTGCAGGACGTGCCCAAAATTGCGAGTCTGGTGGAGGCCCGACTCCACACCTGGTTTGACGAGAGGGCGGTCGAGCCCCGGTTCCAGCAGATCGAGCTGCCCAGCTTGTGGCCCCGGAAGAAGAACACGCGGGGCGGGGACGAGTCGACGGGCAGCACACACAGCGAGCCGGCGAGCATCAGTCGCGCGAAGGGCAAGGAGATGGAGCGGAACTTGAGGGAGACGGCGCGGAGAGAGGTTGAGACGGAGGCGAGAGCCCGAGAGGAGGTGGACCGGACCGAGCCGGAGGGCATGAGGTGGAGGCGGAGGGCGCAGACGAGGGGGGGACTATGCGATGCCGGGGAGTATGCCCGGCTTGAACATGGCTTGAATGAGGCCAGGGGAGGAGGACGGCGAGATTGTCGCCATCAAGCATGATGACGGGGGGGAATCTCGAGCGTCGGCGGCGCAGCAGGGCGCCTGGACAGCATTCTTTTAAGGCCATCAAGCCATCAAGCCATCAAGCCATCAGGCTGTCAAGCCGTCAAACCGTCAAGCCATCTAGCCATCAAACCATCAAGCCATCAAAGCATCAAGCCGTCAAACCATCAAAGCATCAAGCCGTCAAGCCACCAAGAGCCATCAGGCTGTCAAGCCGTCAAGCCATCAAGTCGTCAAGCCATCTAGCAATCAAACCATCAAGCCGTCAAGTCGTCAAGCCATGCTCACCCCCATCCTACCTATGTACTTTGGCTACGTACAAATCACTACCAAAGGTACAATTCGAGGATTGATTGGCATCTCGTTCCGTGCACGCTCGATGATCCGAGCCGTGCTTGTACTATCTACCACGTACAGTGCAGTACTGTATATACATACATACAACATACAACATGCCATATATGTCCACATATCACCGCTCCCTCGCCCAGTCCATCCCCAATCCCCCTTCCCCGGACTCGGCATCCAGAGTGGCCGACGTCCCGGGGATTCAAAGATCCGGACTCCGGACGTGACACCCCGCGCCATGCCGCAACCGGTCCAAGCGCGTTTGTTTAACCGGCGCTTGGCCGCGTAGCCTCTAAGCCTTTTAGTTTCTCGCTTAGCTTTAGCCTCTCGCTTAGCCCTAGCCTCTCCAGCTTCTGACTCAGCGACCCTGCTGCGCCTCGCCTTGTCTTCTTCTTCTCCATCTTCACTTCTCCTCCTCCTCCTCCTCCTCCTTTTCCACCTCATCGTCACCTTCACCACCCACAACCCACAACCCACGACTGATGACCTCTCCTTGACTCTTAATTCTTCCTCTTTACTTTTGATCCGTTGGCTCTTTGTTCATAATCACGCTTCCCAGCTCGTCGTCGCTCCTTTCCCGCCCCAAGAACAACAGATTGCGCTCACAGCTTGGCGCGCGACCCCTGCTTAATTTTGCAACCCCCTCGATTTCCCACCCCCCCCCCCCCCCCCCCCCCCCCGACGACTATCAACAGTACCCCAGACCAGATAGTCACACGCGCCGCAGATTAATTCTAAAGTCTATTGTTTGTACTTGCGCTCCTAATTTCCAGCCTCCACAATATCAATCTCAATTCACTTAAGCCTTTGGGCTCTTACCCAACACCTCCAACACCACCACCACCACCAACCACCACCACTACCACCTTCTCCTCCTCCTCGCTACCTCGACACAAGGCACATCCATTACAGCGCAACACGATGCGTCGCGGAACGATCCTCTTCCTAGTCGCCAACCTGCTGGTGATCGGCTTCCTGCTCAACGCCTGCAGCACCCTCATCACTCTCCTGTTCAAGGACGGAGCAGAAGATGCCATCCACAGGGCTGAGATCCCCGCCCCGGGCAGCAACCTGATCGACCATGGGATCCAGCTGATCCCCAAGATCATACATCAGACCTACATCAATGAATCCATCCCGGAGAGGTGGCAGGCTGGGCAGCAAAACTGTATTGACTTGCACGAAGATTATGAATACGTCGTATGATCCCGACTCTCACTCAGTCCACGCGTTCTGCGGAGGAGCATCAGAGAATGAGGCTGACAACAACGCAGCTCTGGACTGACGCCAAATCCCGCGAGTTCATCGCCACCGAGTACCCCTGGGCTCTCGCCAATTTCGACAGTTATAACTTCCCGATCCAGCGCGCAGATGCTATTCGCTACTTCGTGCTCGCTCACTACGGTGGCATCTACCTCGACCTCGATGATGGCTGCAACCGCCGACCCTCTCCTCTCCTACCCCGCATGGGTGCGCCGCACCGTCCCCACAGGAATCTCCAACGATGCCATGGGTTCGATCCCCAAGCACCCCTTCTTCATGCGGACCATCGAGTCATTGGCAGCCTACAACCGAAACTGGGGCATGCCATACATCACCGTCATGTACAGCACCGGCCCCCTCTTCCTCTCCGTGCTATGGATTGAGTACATGCGTGAGAATCGACCCTTCTCGGAGCATCTCCGAATTTTGCTGCCGGAAGAGTACAAAGGGTTTAGCTGGAGTTTCTTCAACATTACGAAGGGCAACAGCTGGCATGGAAAAGACGCGCAGACTATCTTCTGGATGGGGAAACACTGGCTGCTGTTGACGGTTCTGGGATTCGCGGTGGCGGGCGTACTGGGTGGTGTGATGTGGTGGGTGTGGAACGCCTGGTTGGTGGGCGGGAAGCGTACGAGTGGGGGGAGATCCAAGATGTCGCTCTGGAAGCGGGTTAGCCGGCAGGATCGTTATGAGCTTGTGGACCGCGAAGAACGGATGGCTTGATCATTCCCCACAGCCGAACATGGGAAAGTTGTCCCTCGGCGCCGCATCTGGTAAAGAAAGTGAGGGCCGTGTAATTGGATAGGGGGCAGAGAGACAGTTCTTGCTAGTGCAGCATAGAGAACTTGTATAGACTCTCTGGCCACGCGCAAGTCCCGCCCACTGTTATGAAGATGTGGGGTTATTATGTATAGCCAAGTTCTCCTTTGCTGTGGCATTGCATGGCATGCCTTGTTTCTGTTGGCAAGGATTTTTAGATCTGTGAATCTCGGGCTACGATGGGGACAAAACAAGTACTTATTTGATAATACATGAGAGCAATGAATGACCTGGTTATCTACGCGATCTCTGCTCACGTACTAACCCCCTCCTTCCCCTCTCCTCACAATCGGTGTCGCGAAGGGACAGGCCATGTGCATCCACCTCGTGGCACGAAAAGTTCAAGCAGGCAGACCAACGCAAAAGTACTCACTCGCTTCTACAGTAGGATCAGGATGTACAGCAGCGTACACATGGGCAGGCCGTGACATGTGGCTTTTTCCCTGTCGCCGTACTGCTGCTGCTGCTGCTGCTGCTGCTGACGGTGGTATGGTAATAGGTCTGCCGAACTGTTTTCCCACGATTTATTCTTACGCGGCCCTAGAAGATTGTATAAACCGAACGAACTTTCCGACCCGGGGAGAGGAAGGGAGGAAAGGAAGGGCGGAAAGAAGGAGAGGAAGAAGGAGAGCAAGAAGGAAAGAAAGAAAGAGAAGAGGAAGAAAGCGATTGCAGGACTCTGAACAAGTGGGACGGACGGACGGACGGGCGGGCGTGTTGAGATGCGAACATTTCACCGGGACTTGCTGTACCACTAGGTAGTGTGGTTCGAGAGACTGGTTGGACGACTCGGCTTCACGCCACTATCGCTATGCATAAACCAGATACTCGCAGTCGAAGAAGATCCACGGTTACCACGGATGAAAATCAAATTGGGGTTCGAAATTCAAATCCAAACCATCGAGGACGCTCAATCGACCAACTTTTCTTTTCCATGTCCCTCTATTTCGTGCTGTGAAACCGAAATTGTGTCCAGGGGTATCGTTCTACAGCACTGACGACGACAACGACACAGCCTCCCAGAATGAAAGTTGGGCAGGCTTCAAGAGATTCGTCTAAGAGACGTAGGCGAAATTCGACCCGCGGCACTGTAGCCAGAACTCACGCACGACCTGGTTGGTGCCTTTTGCGCCTCGGAGACTGCATGTGTCGGTCAGCATGGTAGGCCCCATCTACAGTAGATTATCGCAAATGTTTGGGAAAAGAGGGCGGGAAGGGAAGTACCTCGTAATCTTGGTCAAGAAAACACTCTTGTCCTTCGGCGTCACGATACTGCTCGGGAAGCTGTCCCCCATCAACGCAGCCTCGAACCAAGCCTTGGCATTCACCTGCCTCACGACCAACTTCTTGAGCGGATCCGACAGCTTGTCGAGATCGCTGCGCGCGGCGTGGCCACCGATGTTATAAATCAGGGCTTGAGCGAGGAGCGGGCCGATCTGCTGGACGGCGCTCTCGATCAATGGTTGCAGCGTCGGCGACTGGACAGAGATGAAGGCCGACCAGAACTCGGCGGCGGAGGCTTTGGGGAGGGGTTCCGTGCCGGCGAGGGCTTTCAGGGCGAACATGAAGAGGTACTCGAGGGAGGAGGCTGGCTGGTGGCGGAGGAGGACCTGGGGGAAGTTGAAGAGGAGACGGTGGAGGAAATCGATGCCTGCCTGGGCGACTTCGGGGTCGTTACCGGGGTCTGGATTGTAGTTAGTCGAGGTCAGGGAGATGGGAAGTGGGAACTTGCCACCCAAGTCTTGCAAGATCTGCGCGACCCAGCTCAGTAAGGTGTCGAGTATTGCCTCGATGTCTGCGTCCAGCTTATGCGAAGAGATCAGGGAAGCTGCTGTTGTGAGTACGCGGCCTAATCGAGGTGTCTGTAAGTTGGCCCTCATCAGAAATTTTGCTGCAAGTCTCGCCGGGAGCACGAATGGACCGGGCTCCTCTTCTCTGAACCCTTGTCTTAAGATGATGCAAATCTCCTCAACAATGTCGCCAAGGTCTCCAAGAACATCGAACACCCGGGTCATCATCA
The DNA here is from genome assembly GCA_009599575.1 of Blumeriella jaapii. Taxonomy (NCBI): domain Eukaryota; kingdom Fungi; phylum Ascomycota; class Leotiomycetes; order Helotiales; family Drepanopezizaceae; genus Blumeriella; species Blumeriella jaapii. The sequence goes on along the minus strand of VWND01000022.1, from coordinate 167,725 downwards.
GGTAAATCCTCAAATGCACATCGGAGCCTTCTCCTGACGACCAGAAGGGCGAGGCTGCCTCAGCGACTTTCTCGAGGTCGACGGGAATATCAGCGGGCGTTTGAATGCCTTTCGCGATGGCCGCGAGGCATTTGAGAGAGATGGTGCCGAAATTCAGAGCCGTCAGTCCATTAGTTGAGGGTTGGGGTGCGAGCTCTAGACATTTCTCCACGTCTGCCTGCACGTAGTCGAGTAAGTGCTTGAGCGGAGCAAGCTTGACCTCGTCGCTGTCTAGTGCTTGGATGATAGAAGCTATTCCTTCCATGACTGCCTCTTTGACCGTGTCATCAAGCGTGTAATTCGAAGCAATGTTGTCATAGTGTTGGAGAAATACACCGAGTTCCGGGACAAGTATCTTTCGGCAATCTGAGCAAAGCTTCATGATTGATTTGGACGCAGTCTTGGACAAGGATGGCAGACCAGTCGCGCTGAAGACAATGTTCAGTATGCCTGAGAGACTCGAGGGCCTCCGGTAGAAGTAGTACGTGTAGACATTGACGAGATCTAAGAAGCCCTTCATGGCCCGTGTGGGGACCTCGGCGTTTGGGTCCGAGAATAGGGAGATGAAAGATGATGTGAAGACCTTGTCCAAATACTCATACCGCTCGGAATCTTCAGCTATACAGTCTGAAAACCAGGATAAGCAGTATGTTGCAGCCTCGAGCTCTGCCCAGTTCTTTGCGGTGGCAGACTTTTGGAGAAGATCAATGAACACCTGTAGCAGGGGAATACCGGTTGTGATGTAAAATTGTTGAAGCAAATCAGAAAAGTCTCTCCGCGCATCTTTGAACCCTACACGATCTACCGAGTCCCAAGAGCTGTACTCACTGGGAGGCGGTAACTGACTCTTGAGCCAACATCTCTCAATGACCTGCCTGACAAGCTCTTGGGCCGTCGGAAACCAGGTGGGTTTCTCGCCTTCAGAGGCGTAAGCATCGTCAATCATTGTTTCCACGAAGGTACTCCAAAATTCCAGGGCGGGCACATAGATCTTGTCTTCATGGACAGCGTATCCTTCGGCACCAAGCAGGGCGCAGAGAGCCGACAAGTATTGATACGACTGAGGATCGGTATCGCAATTTCGAGCTAGATCTGTCACAGTTGCATCGCCAAACGCAATCATGAACATTCCGAACTGGAGGGAGTCAAAGTCGTAATCTCCTTTGACAAGACGTTGATACCGTTCCTGAGCCCATGTGCTGTTGAACAAGGATTTCAAAACTGCGAAGTCTTCCTTTCGTAAGAATTTCGAGTAGTTCGTGAGGGTATCTGACAAAAGCTCAATTGTAATTTCGTAGAGACCATCTTCTGCTAGACACATGATAGCCGTCTGTGTAAGTGCCTGTAATGGGTTAAGCACAATGGCATCATCAACGAAGGCACGATGAGAGTACGAAACCCAGGACTGGAGATGATCAGCTCGAAACCCTAGGAGATGGACAGGTCGGAGGGACCCCGAGTTGTAAGCAAAGCAGATCAACTCACCTGAAAGCATTTCATTGCCTCCTGTCTCGTCTTTAAGTCGGCCGAAGTGTCTGAAATGTAATTCGACATTAACGGGACGATATCATCAACATTAGGTAGCACACAGAGGTGGAATTTATGCCTAATCAAGATCAGCTCTGCTGCACAACACAACACACGAGTGGTGTGACCCAACTGTTTCATAGAGTTTGAGTCCGTCTTTCCGACCTCTTCTACGAGCGTAGCCGCGAACCAAAAGAGAACCACAGACTTGGGGATTGCATCGCTGGTTCCAGATTGGGAGAGGCTCTTAACCATAGCCGAGGGGTCCTGGGCATTTTCTGATGCAGAATAAGGAAGTGCCTCGTTCGCACATAAGCAAAGCATCAGATGCTTTACGCAATGTGTCCACGAGGCGGAGAATTGGAGAAAGTAGGCCACCAGGGTCGAACATAGCTTTCTGACGACGAGAGCACCCTCCGAGCTTCGCAAGCAGCGGATCAGCCATGCGACGAGTGTCTGCAGCAGAGCTTGAGCGTCTTCGTCACTCAAAGACTGTCTGCAGCAGGCGTTAGGGATTAGATTCTGGGGCACATACTCTGAACTCACGCGTCGGTGTTGAGCTTGACCGTGAAGGTCAGGGCCGCAAAGAATCGAACTTGCTCGTCCGGGTGACTGGAAAGACTGGTTGCGAGCTGCCAGCCTTCCGAGGCACGTTGAAGTCTCTGTAGGCTCTCTTGGACCTGAGCGATCTTTTCCGGGGCTCCGGGGCGATACAGTTGTGTGATGAGCTAGAGCAGAAGAAACATCAGCAAGCCGTTTGCTACTCCGAACATCAACACCACATCAGAGCGCACGTCAACAGGCAATGGCGCTCGACACGACTGATCCGATGGTTGGAGAGAAGATCGGGGCGCCAACTGGAACACTCGCAATGCCCTACCTCTTGAACTTCACCCAAGGAGCTGGGGAGCTGACGGTGGTCCATCGTCTCGACGTTTGTATGGGGGGTGACCAGAAGCGAAGATCGAATCAGGTTGAACAGTACTGTATGTATCGAGAGAGAGTGAGAGATGACCGAAGAAAGATTCACAACCTCAAAAGGTGAACCAAAGGGGGGAATGTTTCATTGTGTATGTGCCCAAGCGCGCAAAGAGAATTCGATCATGAGCCGCGCGGCTCTCAGGTTGATGTTTTGGGTGAAAGACAAGATGGAGGACGTTCCAATATTGGATATTGGTACCTCAGGCACTAGCCTGGGACGGTAGAGCGTGTTGGTGTTTGAGCCTCAGGCTGCCATGCTCAGCCTTGTGCCGCTCTTTCCTTCCTTTTCCAACAGCCGCGGGGTAGCCGCCCGCGCTTGTGGGATTAGTCGCCGGCGCGCGCTTAAATCATTCGTCTCTGCCGCGCCATCGCCATCGCCATCCCCATCCTACATCCTCCATCCCCCACCTCACCCCACCTCATCTGCCATCCACCTCACCTCACCTCACTCACCTTACCTCACTCACCTCACCTCACTCACCTCACCTCACTCACCTCACCTCACTTCATCCCACCTCACCTCCCCTCATCTCGTCCAGTCCAGTTCAATCCCGTCGGTGATTGCTGCAGCCACTTGAACTCCCAGTCAACCGACCGATGCGATACTTCCGAGCGATCCAGAACATCCGCAAGATCACCATCACAATCAATCCCTTCGTCCTTGGCCAATCGCGTGTCCAGAACGCCAATATCAACATCTGCCTCCGCTACAGTGCCTTCTCGACGAGCGCCGTGGACCCGTTCTCGACATCAACCACCACCCGGGAAGAGCGCGTCAAGTCAAGCGTAGATATGGAGAAGGTGGTCACTACGGGGCGCTTAGCCCGGCTGAGGGAGCTCATGAAGAACACAAGGTGGATGTCTACAGTATGTGAGTGGTTTCGGTTCCAATGGCCAACGACTCTAACACCCTACCTAGTTGTCCCCTCGGAAGACAGCCACTCCTCCGAGTACATTGCTCCGTGCGATGGCCGACGGGAGTACATCACCGGCTTTACTGGATCTGCAGGATGCGCAGTCATCACGCATGAGAAGGCGGCCCTGGCGACAGATGGTCGATATTTCAACCAAGCGGCAAAGCAACTCGACGAGAACTGGCTGCTGCTCAAGCAGGGCTTGCAAGACGTGCCAACGTGGCAGGAATGGTCGGCTGAGCAGTCGGAGGGAGGGAAGGTGGTAGGCGTCGACCCGCGCGTGATCTCTGCCCCCGAGGCCCGGAAGCTAGGCGAGAAGATCAAGAAACGAGGTGGTCAGGACCTCACAGCCGTGGAAGAGAACCTGGTCGATGTGATCTGGGGATCGGATCGGCCAGCCCTGCCTAGCGAGCCGGTCAAGCTGCTTCCTCAACAATTCTCGGGGAAGGATGTCAAGACCAAATTGGAGGACCTTCGAAAGGAGTTGGATAAGAAAAAAAGCTCAGGATTCATTGTGTCGATGTTGGACGAGGTTGCGTGGCTGTTCAACCTGCGCGGAAACGACATCCCATACAACCCAGTCTTCTTCTCCTATGCGACCATTACGCCTACGTCGGCCACCCTGTTCGTCAATGATTCTAAGCTGAGCAACGAGTGCAGAACTTACCTCGCCGACAATGGAGTGTCAGTTCGCCCATATGAAAAGATCTTGGACGACAGCCAAGCTCTGGGAGAGTCTCTGACGGTAGAAGTTGACGGCCAAAGCGGTCCCATCAAGAAGTTCCTGGTCTCAACCAAAACATCCTGGGCTCTGAAGAGAGCCTTGGGCGGAGAGGCCAAGGTAGAGGAAATCAGAAGCCCCATTGGCGATGCTAAAGCTGTCAAGAATGAGACGGAGCTTGAGGGTATGCGGGCATGCCACATCCGAGACGGAGCAGCACTCACTGAGTACTTTGCCTGGCTGGAACATCAGATCGCGGTTGAAAGGGCCGACATTGACGAAGTGACAGCAGCTGACAAGTTAGAAGAGCTGAGATCGAAGCAAGAGCACTTTGTCGGGCTATCTTTTGACACCATTTCCTCTACTGGAGCTAACGCCGCTGTCATTCATTACTCTCCGGAACGTGGAAACTGTGCGACCATTGACCCCAAGGCCGTGTACCTGTGTGATTCTGGCGCTCAGTACTTAGATGGTACCACTGACACCACTCGCACGCTTCACTTTGGCGAGCCAACTGAGATGGAGAGAAAGGCATACACTTTAGTCCTCAAAGGCAATGTTGCTGGACATGGCTGTTTTCCCCAAAGGGACCACTGGATTTGCTCTCGACACCCTGGCGAGACAATTCCTCTGGGTATGTTTACACACTCGCCCCTTCCGGACTTTGCTAACTTCCCACCAGGAAGAGGGCTTGGACTATCGCCATGGTACTGGTCACGGCGTTGGCTCCTACTTGAACGTCCACGAAGGCCCGATCGGGATCGGCACTAGAATTCAATACTCCGAAGTCCCTCTCGCACCCGGAAATGTCATATCCAACGAGCCCGGCTACTACGAGGACGGCAGCTTCGGCATACGTATCGAGAACATCGTCATGGTGAAGGAGGTTGAGACCAAGCACAAATTTGGCGACAAGCCGTATCTCGGCTTCGAGCACGTGACCATGGTCCCCTTCTGCCGCAAGCTGATCGACGAGTCGCTGCTCACGACGAGAGAAAAGAAGTGGTTGAATGAGTACCACGCAGTCATCCGTTCCAAGACGAAGGGTTTCTTTGAGTCTGGTTCTCTGGCTATGAAGTGGTTGGAGCGAGAGACTGCGCCTTTCTGATCCCCTCACTTTCACCGGGGCCGAGGTGTGTCTTGACACGACGAAGGAGGCAGGCTTTTGATCTGGTATCTATTTACATGGCGGTCCTCTTTGCCCTCCGATTAAAAATGCATGAAGGCTGCGAGTGCGAACGTAGTTCCAAACGAGACTTTGAAAGCGACGTGATCTTGTACTGCAGAACGGAGATCTAGGCCCGTAACGTATTTCTGAAGGCGGTCATACGGGATGATGTGAATGCCGTACGAAGACGCATACTGTGCCCGTCAGTACCATCGTTCTCGTTTCTCCCCGTCTTAACGTGGCGAAGTGCGACCTACTTGTACACCTACAACCAACAATCCCAGGATCAGCGCTAGAGACTTGGAGAAAGTGCTGACGGCCAGCCCTGCCACCAATCCTGTGATTTCATTCCCGTCAGCCAACATCCAGATTCGCGTGAAGACGATCGCATCAGTGCCGAAGGAGGGATGAGAAGAGGCGGGGAGGCCAAACTAAACATCCTAACATACCAATGACACTGCCCGAGCTGATCTGCCTCACGGCGCTCTCGTTCAGCTTGCCCTCCCGCACCACGGGCACCTTCGCGTTGCGCGCGTACGAGTCACTGGACAGGATGGGCGAGGAGGACCGCGTGGAATCGAGACGGATGGGGCGCTGTTGGCTGCCGAAGGCCAGCTGGTAGGAGAGGTAGGATGTGAGGCCCAAGCCGAGACCGAGGGTTTGGGGTCGAAGGAGAGGCCGGAGGAGGAAGGATGGCATTTTTGAGCCGTGAGTTTGGGGGTGAAAGGGTGGATGATGAGGCTCAAATACTGGTGAAAGGGTGGATGATGAGGCTCAAATATTGGGTGTGATCGCGGATGTTGTTGTTTGGAAATGATCGCTTAGCGGCGTCGACATTGACATCATGTCACTTGCGGGAGGCTGGGCTGGAAGCCATTTTAGTAAAAGTGCCGTTCGACTACACGACAGACGACTGTCTTCTCGGTCGAGTAATGCAGATCTCAAGTTGTCCCTGTAAAATCCATTTTTCTTTCGCAAGATCCCACTCTAACTCAGCCTTTGTTTACTTACCCCCGGATTAAGCCTCATGTCACGTGTGCTCACTCCACATCGCCATTTGCATGAATGTCAGCCTCCCTCACTCTGCAATGCCCAAACGACGCATGATCCAGGAACTTATTGCAGACTGCAGTCCGGGTAGAGCAGCCTCCAGTGAGCGAAAGCCTTGTTCTCTGGTCCCTCTCGGTCTCCAACGTCCCTCTCGACCATCTCAGTAACTGCCACGTCGAAACATCTACCTGCATGTTATCACCGAACCTATCCAACCCTAGGAACACACACAAACGATAGAGAGAGGCCGGCAAGGGACGGGAAGGGGGAGAGCCAGAAAATGACGAAGGCAGCATGCACATCGTCCTGCCCCCTCTGCTCGTTGCGCTTTTGCTCGGTGTCGAATGCGCAGGCGCAAATTCCATAACTGAGACCCCGAGACCGACGCCGACCATCAGCGCGGCGCCGACGTGCGAGGCGAGGACCGTCAACTACATTACGGATGTGCTGCCGCAGCAATGCCTGAAGAGCTCGTGGAGCAGCGCGAATGGGCCGGCAAGGTCGGGGGAGGGGGGTGAGAAGCTGGAGGGGGGTGCCAGCGGAAATGGCACGCAGAGTGCAGGAGGGCATAATGCGACGAGCGTGTTCCAGGCTCCGGACGCGCAAGAGGGAACACGGTCGAGTGTGGCAGAAGTGGCGGATGCAGCGGCCACAGATCTCGAGACCGGAGAGCTCAACGAAGCTTCTTTCCTATCCTTCGAAGAGTGGAAGAAACAGACACTCGAAAAAGCTGGGCAAGCAAATGCGAACGGCGGGGGAAAACGCATTCCCGAGAGCAAAAAGCGGGATTTGGACAGTATCCCGAGCAACCTGGAATCCTTGAGTGAAGAAGACGAAATCGACCTCCATTTCGGCGCTTTCAGGAGCGGAGGCAAAGAACAGGCAAGAGCTGAAGATCCCACGGACAAAGTACAGGAGCTGGTGGTCGTGGAGGAACGCAAGATTGAGCAGTATCGCAGCAAAGATGCGGGAAAGACATGCAAGGAGAGATTTTCATATGCGAGTTTCGATGCCGGGGCTACGATTCTAAAGACGCATCCGGGCGCGAAGAACCCAAAGGCGGTGTTGATTGAGAACAAGGACTCGTACATGCTTACGGAGTGTACTGTGGAGAACAAGTTCATCATCATCGAGCTTTCGGTAAGGCTCTTACGGCTTGGATCAGAGATTACATGCTGACGGAAAGGCAGGAGGATATTTGGATCGATACTGTGGTTCTCGCCAACTACGAGTTCTTCTCCAGCATGATTCGGACTTTTCGGGTGAGTCTGAGCGACCGCTACCCGGTGAAGATCGACAAGTGGAAAGATGCTGGGACGTACGAGGCACGAAACTCAAGAGAGATCCAGGCCTTCCTGATCTCAAACCCTCAGATCTGGGCGAGGTACATTCGGATAGAGTTTCTCAGCCATTACGGGAATGAGTACTACTGCCCTCTGTCACTGGTTCGGGTGCACGGCACTCGCATGTTGGAAAGCTGGAAGGAGACTGAAGCCATTGATGCGGGCGAAGAGCGTGAGGAAGTTGAGGCCGGAGAGGATGAGCAATTCGTTCCTGAAGCCGTAGCAGAGGAGTTACAGATGGCTGAGAAGTTAAAGGCGGCCAGTGATGAGACGGCTACGGCCTCCATGGCTAGATTGGCCGACCCATTCCTCGACACGACTCAAGACGGGATTGGGAACTGGTCGCTGGAAACACAGATGGATATCACCACCTCGTGGGGGCAATCTGGTGCCCATATCTTCAGGGATACGCGACTGGATGTGACCTGCCATATATCTGAGTGCCCAGCGCCAGAAGCTATCTATATAGGACCAATTGGTCCGACCAGCTTGCCGGTTGCTTCTAGTCAGCCTGCCGGCCAAGGGATAGTTGCTACGTCTTCCACCGCCGCCACCACAGCTCATCCATCCACTGCTACTCCTATTGCAGAATCAGCAGCAGCCCAAAGTGCTACTTCAAAGGCCAGCTCCGTAGCATCAACATCAGACACCACCGAATCTGTGTCCGATCGTCCAACCCCCGCTCCACCATCAACATCCACCCAGAAAGTCGCCACGAATTTCACGATTCCCAAGAACAAACAACAGCCGCATCATCTGCCTCGCCACCCCTTCCTACCATCCAAGAATCCTTCTTCGAAGCTGTCTCCCGGCGCCTCAACTTCCTGGAATCCAATTCCACCCTTTCTCTAAAATACATCGAAGAGCAGTCACGCATTCTCCGCGAAGCCTTCAACAAGGTCGAGAAGAAACAGCTGCAGAAAACAACCACATTTCTCGACACACTTAACAGTACCGTTCTGGACGAGCTCCGCCAGTTTAGACAGCAGTACGACGAGATCTGGCAGAGTACTGTCATATCTTTAGAGACCCAACGCGACGAGTCCCGTCGAGAGATCATGGCTATAAGCTCCCGACTCAACATCTTGGCCGACGAAGTCATTTTTCAGAAACGCATGTCAATCGTGCAATCCGTGCTCTTGCTCCTCTGTCTCGCGCTTGTCATTTTCTCGCGGGTCTCCGCAGGCACGAACCTCGAAATCCCATATCTGCACAGCAGACTGCATAGCAGAGTGAGGATGTTCTCGGGCTTTCCGACAGAGAGCCCGCTGGACACCCCAGAGTACCGGAGAGCGAACGAAAGCGGGAGCGGGAGGATGTGGATGGGTGGCGGGCGGCGGGCACATCTGGAAGACGACGATGGTATGGCCTATTCCCCTGGTGATGAACGCGCGCCTTCGCCTCCATCTGCTGGTGGAGAGGATATCCACGCTCGAGTCAACGGTGCAGAAGAGCCTCCGGACTCAGCGCCGCTTTCTCAATCCCAAACGCCAGCTACGCGCGCATCGCCCGACTCGTTGTACTCCACATCACAAGCCCAAGGCCACACAGCGTCGCCAAAGAAACGCAACTCGAAGAAACGAAAAGGTTTCAACCGGCCACAGGACACAACGAGAGAGAGCCCAGTGGACGGGGAACGGCCTGCCCTGCTCTCAAGTCCAGCCCACACCCCAACAATCGCGATCCAAAACCCATCGCCAACTCGCCAGCAGCACCTCTCTACCTCCCCATCAAAAGCTGCAGACAACCATCAACCTACCTTTCAAACCTCACCCTCAGAAACCGACCCCTTCCCTGAGCTGGAACTCCCCCTACCACCCCCGCCGCCGAGGAACTCTCCCCTGCCCTCCCCATCCCCAGTTCCTTTGCCATCCTATATCACCACGCCGCCGCCACAAGAGAAGCACGACAGATTCCCGTCTTCATCTTCACCTCCGCCAGACTACGAGCCGAAGGACAGTCTCAGCACAGCGCGGAAACCACTGCCCGCGCTGCCGCCCGATGATTAACGCTCGACACTTGGTGCCTTTGACACTCGAGCACCTCACTCGAACAGAAGGGACACGTGACACATGTACCAAAGCAGAAACAGCATCGTCGGCGCAGGAGTGAATTAGGTACGCGGCAGTCCATGTGCAGGGCTGTCTGGGTACATTCGGATCATTAGCGAGGCGTTTGGTTGGCATTTGCTCTGCTCTGCTTTTTCTTGCCTCCAGTCCTGCGGATTTGGCATGTGCCGCCAGGCAATGAGAGCGGTGGTTTTTATTTCCCTGTAGTGCAATCGTAGGGTTATCAAGATCTCCGAGGCCACTCGGCACAGATGAAGATATACCCAAGTCACTCTGGTCTTTTCCTTTCTGCTCGCTTCCTATTCGTTTCATCTTTCAATCTTCTACGTGCACCTTACCTTTGACACACGCACTTCTCTTGATCAAGCTGTTCATTCTCATCCCCAACACCACTTTCCTCCCTATCCTCTTCTGTCAGTCTATTCGGTCTCATACCTGCCACTGGCTTCGATCCAGTACTCGCTTTTCCACGCTCAAAAGCAGTAACTCGAAACTTGTCCTTTGCGTAGACGCAGGTATTTCACCTCTGGAAGTCTTGATACCACTGAATCCTGTCTTTTGGAATCTCGAGAAAGTCCATTGCTATCTAAGAGGCAATCCGCCCATGGTGCAGCAGCCATGAAAAAAAAATTGCCCCTTGCAACCACGCCGGGTGGGGGCAAAGCCATGCAATATGTAGTCTCTTTGATGAGCCAAGCAAGTATATTCGAAGTAATTGATGTTTCGGTGGAGTAAATCCAGAACGATCACTCCCCCCTTCAAAATTTTGCCCGCAAAAGCCAGTTGTAGCACGATATCAAAAAAAGAAAAGCCATCCCCAAATCGGTCTATATCCGTGAAGAAAGACCTGCGGAAATGCCACCAAATTGACCCAATTCATCAACCTCCCCAGAAGAATTGCTCAAGATAGCAGCTTGTCGCCTCAGACTGCGAAAGTGTCAGTTTTGCAGCGTCAACAATGGATTCGGGACTCACAAGATCCATAGCCAATGTATGGACCCTCATCGTAAAACTCATCACGCTCAGCAAGAGAAGTGCCACGATCGTACTGAGATCGGCGGCGGCGCTGCTCATCGCGAAGGTGCTGACCAGCACTAGGAGCGAAAAGGCCTTGGTCATGTCAGTGCTGAATCGTGGCCAGTGGACAGGTCGAGATCTTACCAACGTGCTCGGCGTTCTCACAGGAGCGCTTCAACTTCGACGAGTTGTCGCTAGCAGGGAATTCTTCCTCCTGGCCGGCGAGTCCGTTCTGATCTTGATGAGTATAGAAGAGCTGTGGTTTCAGTACAGATCTGTGATGAAGAATGCGAGTTTACTTGCCTTGGGGCGGTAGTGAGGAGGCTCAAGCATGACAGATGAGTTGCGGAACTTTTGAATCAAGCAGTCTCGACCTTGGATGGCTTCGATGTGTGAGCACAGATGCAGGTCAGATATAGGTGACACATACTGGCATACGAAACCTCGGCAACCTTTTCACTCTGGAACGACTTCCACTTCTGGTTGGATCTGGCGCGAACGAACTCGATAATGTGCAAGGGCTGCAACGTTAGCTAGGACTCTTGATCAAAATGTGACGGGATTGGGACCTACGTCGACGAAATTGATGAACGCATACCCGACGCTGAGAATGAGTCAGTGAAACTTCTTGAGATGATGAAGCACTACACTTACTTGCACTCGTTCGAAAAGTCGATGCGGAGATACATGAAGTCGTACTGGCCAAAGCTAGACACATCGAGCATTGCCTTCAATCCAGCCTGATCAACCTTGTTGGGGATGTTGCGGAGCATGACCTTCGGATGAGTAAGTACAGACCCAATGGAGCATTGAAGTGAACATCAACCTACGGTGGTCCGAACATCGAGACCGGCTTGGATCTTGTCTATCTCAACGTGATTATGTTGACCGCCGACCTGATTACCTCTGCCACGATATCCGATTTGGCGACCACCAAATCTACCACGACCACTATTGAAACGGCCGTAATTGTCTTCTCGTGGGCCGGCTACCATCATGTCGTCAAAGTAGCGAGGATCGCCACCAACGTGCCGAGGAGAATTGTAGCCATTGGCACGGGGACCAAAGGACATCATGTTTGAACCATAGGCTTGGTGGCCCATCTGGGATGAGACAAAAGGGCTGAAAGTACCCGTTCCAAACTGCGACGGGGAGACTGTACCAAAGTGTTGAGGGGAGAACATACCTCCCATCATAACAGGAGTTGCACCTTGAGGGAAGCCGAAGCCAGGAGTACCAGGCATGTAGCTGACGCTCGAGGCAGGGGTGTAGAGAACACTAGAGGCAGGTGTGCTGAAGTTGCTTGCGTAAGTTGGGCCATTGCCTAAATAAGTCAGTGGATGTTCGCCCCGTTTACATGGACGCGAAGAGAGCAGAGACGTACCGAGGGTCAAAGAGCCCAGTGCATCGGACATGGATGAAGACTGCTCCCCAACGTTACCTGAGCGACGAGTGGGAGTCGTGGTAGGGCCGCCATGTTGCGGGAGGTTGGTTGGTTGGACATCTGGCATGTGCTCGGCGACACAGATGACAGCTGGGTCAGCAGGATTCTAATGACTGTCAGCATTTGAAGGGAGGAAAGGGCCAACGCAAAACTTACACCAACTTTAGTCCCGTTGAGACGTTGAATGGCTCGACCTGCATGGGACGAATCCTCAAACTCAGCCACCAAGTGGTAGACGCCGGCTTCAGTGGCTACGATCTTTTGCCATGCACGAATCGGTCCCTCGACAGCAAGAAGGTCTCGGATCTGAAGCTCAAAAGCACCCTTGTTTGAAGCGCGAGTGACTGGATACTTTACCTTCAGAACAACCTGGCCCTCGTGTGCAGTGAAAGACTGTCTGTGGGGTGAGAAAGACTGGCTCGTGTTAGCTGCGATGTCCAAACAGAGGACTGTGTGCATTACCTGACTGGCCAAAGCGGGAGAGATGTATTCAACAGACAGGCCATCGGCATCCTTCTGGATGGCATTGTATATTGGGATGGAATCGACGATGTTGCTCAGGCGGATGTATGCAACGTCCCCCTGGTTCAGAAATCTCGTACTGCCCTTGCACTTGTAGCCCGATTGGTAAAGTTTCTGCGCCAAAGGAGATCATCAGTGTTTGCCACCTCGTGTGCGAAAGAAATCAGCGGACTTGCCTTCAGCGAGGAATCAACCAGAGGCATGACATCAGCATTCTTGTACAGGTCAGAGATCTTGATGCATCTCGACAATCGAGTGCTAGTTGTGAATGTTCCGAATGTCGTCTCCAAGTCAACGGATGAGGAGCGAGAAGGGCTGCCGCTGCCACCAGCCTGGTTGATAACATTATTGAGGTGTTCGACGGTGCCAGGAACTAGGCCAGTGTTGCCGGAAGAAGTGGTCATCGGAGCTGAGGACATCGCGACGCGATATGGCTGCTTTGGGAGGAAGGCGGAGGCTGTGCCGATAGCTTCTGATCAGGGACCTTGGACTTCGAGGCAGAAGGAGGACCGAATGGATCATGATTCATGGTCTGTTGAGGGGCCATACGCTCAGCGGGACGGTTCGATGAGACCTTGAATCCACGACCGTCCTCGGGGGTGAACATTGTGAGATTGGTCTGCGGAGTTCCCTGAACCGACTCATCTCTCGAGGAGGGAGGCGATGTCGTGTAACGCGACATTGATAGTACTCAACGAGGGTGAAGTGGCTGTAACTGGCAGGAAAGATGTCAGCCAGGGTGAAAGCGGCTTGACAGCGCGTGAAAGCCTTGGAATCGGATGAAAGGTCAAGACTTGGAGACTGGGCACAGAAAAGAATGGATAGAGCCTCGACAAAGGTATGAACGTTCGCCTACTCACTTAGATCCTGGATCGAACTGGAATAGATTGATCTGAGTTGGATCGTACTGAGGTAGACCGATCCGAGACAAATCGGTTCGAGATAAGCGAACCACTTCAATCGCTTCGCCTCGAGTTAGTATTCCTCAAAACGGTAAATTTAGCGAGGAGGAGGGAATCTGGCAGGAAACTGTGTACCTACGTATTGACCTGGAGGATCCAGTCAGCAGACTTCTTCGGAGGAGTCAAGGATGTGGAAGAATGAAGAGTGCCTTCTGTGCAGCCGGAGCCACCGAGGCCAGACGAGACAGATCCCGGCATGACGCGTCGGCGTGCAAGCAACACTGGGGAGGGAAGTAATACGTACCAGAGAAGCCTGCCCAAGTAGGCTGGCGGACAGAAGAGCCTCAATTGCGCGGTTGGGGACCAAACTGGGGAAGACGCGACGCGTGGGATGGGGGATTGACGACCAAACTGATGAATGGACCAATGAACCAAGGATCAAAACGGAAGGATATCAATCCGGAGGGTGAGACGTATCTTGGAGCGGGATTTCGAAGAAAGTGAAGAGAAGAGAAGAGAAGTTGGGGGGTGTCGAGGGTTCTTGTAGACGCGAGATGTCAGAGACGCTAGCGGCCGACAGGACAGGGCAAGAGCCACTAGACGCAGCTCCGAATTCGGCAAGCGGCACCCATCGTCCACCCTCTGCCCATGCCGACGTGACTGCTTCACGTGAGTACGTGCCCTTCGATACGAGACCCAATGGCACAAATCGCGACATCTAGATGCATGTTGGCCATCTACCTGAACGTTTCAAGGTGAAGGTGAAATGATCGAGGCGCGGGGCGCGTCTTTTTCAGGAAGGCACGTTCGGGCCGTTCGGTTACGTGATTGGCGTTTTGAACGGCCATTTTAGTAAACGTTGGTAACTATTCCAACTAATGTTTGTGATACCGCTATCAAAATTTCTATCAATAATACAAAAATCTTGCAAAAAGTACAAAATTCGGACGTCTAGAAGCAAATGGGTCGGGTTTTTGTTTTTCCAATCGGCTTTGACATGCACAGGTGGCTAACATATTTGACTGAAATGTAATTCTTGCGGATCCAAACGTAAAGGGTTTCGATACTATATTGATTCGCTTAGTGAATCAGCCTGAGTTTGAATTACACAGCCATTGCCGTGGATATTGATATGCCGACACGAATGGCTGCCATTAGAGCAAGGAATAAGCCGAGTACAGTAAGTGAGGCTCCGATTCTCAGAAGAGAAAGATGCTCTGCATGCCAAGCGTTCCATAGCTAAGAACTAAACCCTCCCTATTCTAGAAAATTGGTGCCGGCATAGAGAGGTTTGCTCGCAACAATTCCTTTTTTTGTGGCTTTCGCATGCTCTATTGTTTGCTCTGTTCCGCCCTCCACTGAACGAGATCTGTTTGCAAAATTCTTGCCGCCCCCCAAAAAGAAGCACTTGCTTTCAGAATGAATCTTGGTGTTGGAGCATCCTTTAGCTAAAGAGTTGAAAGTGAGAACGATGGGCAAGATTGTGATACAAAAATGCATATTGCACAATTAACTAAATAGTATTGATTAGCGGCTCCCGATTAGAAAGGCCTGGTCAGAAAAACCAAATAAGATCTCGAAAAGTTTTGGATAAAGATAGATATATGAAACTAAGTAAATGCTAACTGCAGCAGAGTTTAGTTTTTAATATTCAATAAAAGACCTCGGAAGTGAATAACATGGTTGTCCAGAACAGGAGCCTAAGAAGGGAAGCAACGACATGCGTATACTTACGGAAAGATTGCATGTACCTTTTGAACTCACGCACTCATTTTGACAAACGTGAAGAAGAAAAGGTCACACATTAAGGAAACAATAATAAAGGTACGATAACACAATACCAAATTTCTAGAAAAGGAAAAGACCCTGTCTGTCGAGCTTTAGATAGCAAGGTCCTAGCTCCCACAGCTCCCACAGCCCCCACATC
Source organism: Blumeriella jaapii (assembly GCA_009599575.1). Taxonomy (NCBI): domain Eukaryota; kingdom Fungi; phylum Ascomycota; class Leotiomycetes; order Helotiales; family Drepanopezizaceae; genus Blumeriella; species Blumeriella jaapii. Next base: position 152,101 of record VWND01000022.1, on the reverse strand, counting down.
TTCTGTTGGTCCTTTTGCATATGCGAAATACCTGACTCAGACTACCAGGGGCAGCATTCATATGACTGGTCGCAAGTACTATTCTCATGCTTATTTTCGCACGAACGATAATTGTCGTCAGTCTGTCCTCCACCGAACGACACCCAACCTTCCGTTCCGCAATAATTATCTGGGCCTCGACATCTGAGTGTTGGGACTGCGATACCCTGTGGTTCGCAAAAGCCATTTTTATATATGCTGGTCCCGGAGCATCCCATGGCAGAAGGAATAAGAGCGAGAGCGATGGGTAAGATGATAGTGGAAAAATGCATATTGACTGGCTGACTAGACGATGTAGATATCAGCGGCATTCGTAACAAGCCCGGTAAAAAGGACAGATGATGAAATTGGGTAAGATAAGTAAACGTGCCGGAAAGCCGATTGTGACAGAGTTAGTTGTTGATGTTCGATGCTAGACTTGCAGTAGAATGTAAGTGAAGACAAGAGTGAATGAAGAGGAGGCAACGAGTTACTTATACAAGAAAAGTACTACGTACTGTATACTCAAGTTGCGAAATACGTATAAGAATAGAAAAAACCACCCCTTTCGCTTTGCAACGCGTCGCGTTACAAATATACGATAACTATTTATTTTTTTGGAAACGACGAGAATCTAAGACCGCCTAGGTGCTATATAGGTACACAGATACACTACTAAGTCACACAAGTTCTGCTTTAAATGCAACAAAAAACCCTTACTCCGCGTCGGCGATCCCCAAGTTTCGCTATTCATCACAACCTAACAATAAATTGCATCACATACAATGAATTGTGCCTCCAACGTAACCGGTCCTACGTGGCTCATGCAGGTGGTAAGCTTCTTTGCTTGCGAAAACGGGACTGACGCAGATACTTCCCAGGCTTTAGTAGTAAGAATCTCAAGAACACGCTCCCCTATCTATTGTAGGTAGTTGCGGACGCAGTCACTGCGTAGAAATATCAGAGTAGATCGACGTCAAAGAAGCGAGCGTCTTCAGCGTCAATTGCCCCCAGTTTAGCCGAACCGGGACGTTAAAGCTCCCGGAAGGCAATTGTTAGACATCCTTCTGCTCTGACCCGCCAACATATTGTCGACTTGAAGACCCAATACTATGCCTTCACTGCAAAATCAAGTTCGTGAACACGAGTGAAGTTCCACGGCTCATCATGCCTCGAAGACAACCCCAGTATGACGACTACCGGATCGCGGTGCAGCAGGCAAGCAGCCCCTCCAGAGCTCCGCGACCTTCTCCTAATCTGAGCTACCGGTGTAGATTATATTGTCCTCCTCTGACACCGACTACCTCGATCAACTGATTCCTGCTCTCAAAGATGCCGCCAACTCGAACAGAACAATGGGGCTTATGCAGAGTCTGTCCCTCTACGCCGAAGAGCGCGAGGCTGACATCGAGCGCATCGGGCTGACGAAACACGACGAGTTCCTCACCTCGGTGAACCAGCTGCAGCAAGTGCGCGAGGGTACAGTACAGCTCACGGCAGAAATCTTGCAGCTCAATCAATCCATACAAGCCAGCACGGAGAAGCTGGCGGCGCAGAAGGAAGCCCTGGTGGACACGAAGGCGGTCCGACAGAACATTGCCGAAGCCTCGGAAGCACTGAAGGAGTCGCTGAAGATTCTGCACGCAGTCAACCAGGCGCACAATCTGATCCGGAGCAAGAGTTATTATCCGGCCTTGAAGGCACTGGACGATCTGCAGAACGAGTACTTGATCCCTACGATTCAGAACAAATATGCGACGCAGCACAAGTTGGCAGATATCATTCAAAAGTCGATACCCGCTTCGCGAAAGGCTATATCAGAGGCAGTGATGACGGATTTGAATACCTGGCTGTACCGGATCAGAGAGACATCACAGTTCTTGGGCGAGGTTGCGTTCTATCATACGGAATTAAGACGGACGAGGCAAAAGGAACGCATGGACTCGGAACAATATCCTAAAAACTTCAAACTGAACTCGGCGATTGAGCTAGTGTTCGACGAGAGCGAAGAATTCGATGTTCTGGACAATGAGGAATTACACGTCGACTTCCAGCCTCTTTTTGAATGTCTGCACATCCACGAGGCACTCGGCCAGAGCGACAAATTCAAGCAGGAATACGCGGCGACTCGAAGAAGGCAAAAGGAGCTACTGCTACCAGCTTCTATTGATTTGATGGAAGAAGATGAGCAGAGCCTGAGCAGTTTGTTGGAAGGTATTGCTGGCTTTGCTATTATTGAGAAGGCTACTATGAGAAGAGCTCATAATTTGAGGTCGCCCGTCGATGTGAGGACGTACTTTTCTCATGCCACAGAGAAAATACTGACAGCTAGAAGGTCGACGAACTCTGGGACTCTATGAGCCAGACTGCCATCACTCTGATCTCCAAAGCTTTGGATAGGGTCGATAATGCGGAAGTGTTGCTAAATCAAGGGAGTGGTCGCCCTGTTTATCCAAACAATGGATGTAAGTGGAAACTCGCTGTGCCAACGTAATGTGTACTGACCATGATTAGACATGGGGATACTCTGTGGTCACGCTGGACAGTTTCCTACTAACGTTGTTCGAAAAGTATGCAGAGCTGTTGAAGAAGAGGTTCAGCGATGACTTCCAAGAGGTATATTGCACTTCAAGAGTATGAAGAGCTCTACTGATTCGTTCTAGATTGTTGCAAGCGATGACTACATGCCAATGCCAGTCAGTAATCTTGACGAGTACAATAAGGTGGTTAACGTTTGCTGGTTCACACCCGACAAGTCCAGAGAAGAGCTTTCGTCAGTGGATCACCCCCCAATTCCCTTCATGCCAGCTAATCATGGCTCAGGTTCCCATGCGTACTTCCCTTTTCTCAAATGTACCCACTCTGCTGCATCGACATTCGAAATTTCCTCAACCAATTCTACTTTTTCTCCGACGACCATTTTCAACATCCAAACGTTATTGACGAAGCTCTCAAAAAGGTCAGGTCGTTCTCTCAGATAGGTGGATTGTGGAGTACTAACCATTCGATAGTCCTTGGACCAGCTTCTCCTCGAAAAAGTATGCATTTCGCTGATTGAACGTCTAAATTCCCAGTACCTGGGCCAGATCGTGCAGATCTTGATCAACCTCGAGCACTTCGAGACCGCCTGCCGGGAGCTAGAACAACTTCTCATCGCCGCTCGATCGTCCACGTCAGCCGGCGGACCCATCGTACTAGAAGCTACTGAACAGTTCCGTAGCAATAAGAAAACAGCGGAGAAGCGCATTTTTGAACTCGTCAATTCGAAGATTGATGATCTGGTCGAGACGGCTGAATACGATTGGACGGCGAGCACACTCGAGAGCGAGCCAAGCAATTACATGCAAACACTAACCCAGTACCTTTCCAACATCATGAGCTCTACGCTGCTTGGTCTCCCGCGAGAGATCAAAGAGCTGATTTACTTTGACGCCCTATCTCACGCTGCGAACATGATTCTTGTGCGTCTATCCCAAGTTCTCCCATTCCAAATTCACGCATGAAAAACAACCTAGTAACCGAATGTAGGCTCTTCCTCTCTCCCCGGACGTCAAGAAAATCAACCCCAACGGCGTGGCCGCCCTTGCCAAAGACGTAAACTACCTCTCGGACTTCGTCGACACACTCGACAACGCACCTATCCTCAAAGAGAATCTGGATGAGCTTCAGCAGACAGTGCTACTGATGCAGACCGAGAACCCGGATGACTTCTACGATGTGTCGATTCGGAATAAGAAGTTTGGACGTGTTGATGCCCTGAATGGGCCAAGGATTTTGGAAAAGTATGTCTTCACAACCCCAGTACCAGGTCAGACTAACAGGCAGCAGGATCACACATTCATTGATCGCAAGTCCATCAAGAACCGACCGGCTTGCAAACTTTTCCTCCAGGTTTGGGATGAAGTAGACACGCGGCTCTACACGTCAAATTCACCGCATATGCGAACGGCCCTTACTGTAGGAGTTTGAATTCAGTCTCTTCTTGATGCTCTGTACCAAACCAGTCAAGGTCACCACCACATGCTCGGGTCACTTATGTATAAGCGGACACAACAACATCAGGCTACGATATCGACAAAGACAATTATCAATTTTGTTCACCAGCCCAAATGGAAAAGGAAGTAGCCAATCACAACCCATGCACGGGTAAACCTTCAAACTCCGCTCCGTACATAGCAAATGATCTACCAGCCATCATTACCTCACTCTTTCAAGCCTTGCCTCTTAGCCGAAATCATCCCGCTCGCCCTCGGCATCAGCCTCGCCTTCTCCTCCGTCATGGCGAGGGTAGCTATGACTGGGATCGGGGCCTACAGATGGATCCTGAGGACGGTGTTGAGGTTGCATCTGGTACATGTTCTGCTGGCTGTTAATAAAGACCCAGGGTTCCGGGAGAATGGGAGTGTACTTGTTGAGGCGGCATGGCTGGATATCCACCATACATCCCCTCAATGTCTCCGTACATGGACTGCGGCGGCGCGGCCCCATATGGCGCCGGCGGACCCTGCTGAACCTGTCCGCCATACATACTCGGCTGCTGGCGATAGTCCGGCTCCTGTCCCAGCCCGTGCATCGCACCGTACTCGGGGGGTGGCATATGACCCTGCTGCGGCATCGTCTGCGGCGGCATCTGGTTTCCGGGAACAGGCGCGCTGGCCGGCGGGAGACCTGGCGCGCGCTTGGCTCCGCCGCCGTGGGCCGCTTCCTCGCGGGGCACGATGTCGATCAGGAAGTCAAACATGTCGGACTTTGCCAGCGCGCTGGCGATGTCGGAGCGTTGTAGCGTGCGGCGCTTGTTCTCCTCGGCGTGGATCCAGGCCCGCATAGTCAGCTCGGTGATGAAGATGTCGCAGCCCTTTGCGAAGAGTATGGGTGCTTCGGCCGAGATCATCTTGACCTCCGGGTCCGCTTTCATGACTTTCTTTATGCGGGCGAGGGGCAGCTGGTGGAGCTTGTAGTCGTGGGTTTCGTTTTCGAGGTGGGAGATGACATGTTGCCAGTAGGTGGTCAAGATGTCTTTGTAGGTGCCGTGAAGGCCTTGGTTGACCTACGGTTTCTATCAGCCGAGCCAGCTCCCAATCTGCGATTTGCAGATTGAGCAATGGAAAAAACGTACGTTCGCCCAAGCACCCGTGTAGAATTCCGCGACTGGCGCATATCCTGAATTCGCGATCTGTAGCCCAACACATCAGCACTGCCGCTATCCATTCTCGTCGACTCTTGATGTGATGAGATGGGGAGTCTCTCTCTCTCCCGCTCTTCTTACTGTAGCACTGGCACCTAGAGCAAACGCGCATTAGCCAATGATACCCTCCTTTCACTCACCACCGATGGGCAATCTTCCGACCTTGCGCAACCCCTACTGAGAAGAGAAGGGGACGTACCATAGTGACCGCCCTGACCCGTATCGTAGGGCGGCGCGCCCGACGCGCGCTGCTGCTGCTGGCCGTGTGAGGGACCGGGCGGCACTTGGTCCATTGTCACGGATTGTATCTCTCCTCTCGCCTCGTGGTCTTTGTATGCGCTGTTCGACCCGATGGGCCGAGTATCAAGCGCCTGGCTTTTTGGTTCTCCGGCTTGATGCGTCTGCGTCTGCGCCTGTGTGAAGAGGCGGTCGTCGCGGAAGATGCAACGCGGCGCAGGTTCCACCGCCAGTCAGGACCCTGCTGCTTCTTTCTTTCTTCCTTGCCTGTGGTCGCGAGGACCGGTGCCGGGACAGGGCAACGGCGCTGTTTGCGGAGGAGGAGGAGGAGGAGGAGGAGGAGGAGGAGGAGGAGGAGGAGGATGGATCAGCGAGAGCGAGAGCTTTGATTTCGAGCTCTGGAGAACAGAGAATGTGATTGGTCGTGGTGTTGTTGTTGTCGAGGGTTCAAGCGGAGCGATGGGGGCCTGTCTTCGGGATTGGGGTCGGCCGCCGTCACGCTCGCTTAGTCTGTTGACGTGATGCCTCAGCGATCAGGTTGGAAGGGCGGTGATGGGGATGTGATCAGCCCTATGGATGTGCAGCACAACACAACACAGCACAGTACAGTGTGTTTGTATGATTGAATGAAACAGTCGCCTTCGGGGACAAAGATACTCGCTCGTGAGAGATACCTGCCCGGACACCAACTAGAATGGCCACACCATGTGGGCTTGGAGCCTGGCGACAGGAATCGTATGAAAGGACGAAAGGGAACCCAAGGAAAGGAGGCCAGACCGGGCAGATATATATGCACTGGCATTGGGCAGCCATCTTCTTGTCGAACGGCAGCTTTAAATCGGGAGAGAAAGAGGACATGGGGGCCAAGCTGTGCGTTGTCCTCCACCATGTTCTGCAGCATCATCGTCATCAGTGGCATCAGCATCAGCATCAGCATCAGCATCACGGCCGGGTCAGAGAGTCGCTGCCCACAGAGACGCTGCAAGTCGGGGAAGGGTGGCATGCTTCATGGGGGTTGGGACAGATTCAAGCGATGGCATCTTGAATCTCGAGATTCTTCATGTTTCCGCAGCTGTACGGAGTATTGATATCAACAGATGATTTAACCGAAGGGCCGGTGTCCCGTCCGTCCCGTCACATCCAGAGCGCCCGAAACGGCGCCTGTCGCTAGATCCCATCTGGACTAGCGGCGTAGACATGCTTAGCTAAGCGACCTGCGCAAAAACTCCCATCTTTTTTCTTCAGTTAAATCCTACACCACCACCACTACCACCACTACCACCACTACCACCACTACCACCACTACCACCACTACCACCACTACCACCACCACCACCATCACCACCTCTGCCACCAACAAGATGGCGGACCAAGATCTCTCTGATGCGCAAGTCAAAAACCTGCTCAAGAGTGCCGAGCAACGGCTGAGGGACAAGGGTCAGCAAATGCAGCTTTCTCTGGTCGCAGCCGAACCAAGGTATGCCCACAACGACCCGTCTTCCCAATCTTCACACTTACCACGCGCAGTCTGCCCAGGATCGCGGTTGAGAACACGGTACAACCTTACATCAAGGCGACCGATAGTGGCCCCCAGGTCGACCGCTCCCACCTTGTTACCGAGCAACAACGCAAGCTCGCAAGCGGCATTCGCATCGTCGAAGATCCCGTCGCAGTCAAAAGGCGTACCGAACAGGTGAGGAGGTCCGCCTTCGTTCCGTTTGTTCCTCTCACGCCACCCCACCAATTCTTCAATGAGGAAAATTTCCAAATTTCCGTGACGCAGAATCGGGCCCCGTATTGGGACCCTCCTGCACACCATGATGTTTCATTATCATAGTTACACTGAGAAGAGATCTACTATTTTCGCGCTGCTGGACATTTCATCGGAGCCCGGCTAACGCCGAATAGGAGAAGAAAGCAACCGCCGGCGCCGACTGGTTCAACATGCCGCGCACAAACCTGACGCCGGAACTCAAGCGCGACTTGCAATTACTGAGGATGCGAGATGTTCTTGATCCGAAGAGACACTATAAAAAGGAGAATCGCAAGCAACTGGTTCCGGAATACTCGCAGGTCGGCACGATTATTCAAGGGCCTACAGAGTACTTCAGCTCGAGATTGCTGAACAAGGAGCGCAAGAGAACTTTGGTCGAGGAGGTCCTAGCTGGGGAGAAGGCTACGGGTCGCTTCAAATCCAAGTACCATGAGATTCAAGAGGCGAAGGCGAGTGGCAAGAAGGCTCACTACAAAAGATTAAGGGATGCCAGGAAGAAGGGTGTTTTGAAACGCTGAACAGCTCGATCGAGCAAAATCACCAAGACGTACCTCGCTTTCGAACCTCCCTCACGCCATCACTTACGACTCTGACACCCCGATCTTGCCAACACGAGACTCAATCCCGGCCGTGGAGGTTTTGCTAGCCTATAGCTTCCCCTTGGAGAAGCTTTACTTTCTTCCAACAAATGATCTAGCTCGAGTTCAGGGCGTTGCGCAAATCGAGGCGTTCCGGGAAGCGCCAGTTTCCAGACCGCTGAGTTCTCGACCAGACCCAATCCGAGTACTTGATTACCACTCGCCTCAACAATTTCGGGATCGGTCAGTATTCTTGCGAGATACTGCCCAAGAAGAGGCAAGCATTTGATATTCTTCCCAAGATTGGGACCGAACAAAGTCAACCGATTGCCCAATTATTCTGTACGGGACGCTACTCTGCTCCTGCAAAAGAGGCGTAAACGTCGTCATACGCGATGATCTGCTTCGCGTCGTCTTGCTTCATCTTGCAAGAGCAAGATGGTCTGATCTGCGTAGCTCAAGACCAATAGGCATTGGGTAATGCGAGAACCAGCTGCCCGAACGCGTCAGGTTTGAGGGGCTCCTATTAGACTAAACTTCTGAGGTTGATGTGCTTCCAAGCCCCTCAGTAGTGGGTGTGTTTGATGTACTCACATCACGAATCACGTCTTTCTTTCTAACTGTACACATTGCATCGAGCTCACGTGCGGAGTTGTTTGCTGTGAATTGCGGGCATAGGTTGAAAGTCGTATAGATGCCATACCAACCTACCCCAAATTCGACACTTAACAGGCCGAGGGTCTGAATGTGAGTATTCGCTAATTGCCATCCAAAGCATTGATAGAAGCAGGTCCTTTGGCAACGTTCAAAGCACAGAAATCCGAGGTAATATGAAGCTCAAAAGCTTACCACTACTGCTGTTGTATTTGAGCTCTTCACAAGGCTCCGAAGACGAGTTCCCATGAGCAGGGACTGCAACAGATCGTTCTCTATCTAGTACTGTATATAGTAGATAAATAGAAGCCAGACCTTGATTTGTTACCTTTGCCACAGCTCGTCTTATTCCCTATCGATAATTAAACGTGATGGATCTCTTGGTCGCCTTGGGTTGCCCAATGCGTGGCTCTCAAGAGCCTCTTCCAAGCTAGATGTTCCTGGGCTGAATCCAACCAAAAATCGGTTGTGGCGTTGCGCTCCGCGTGTGGCTGAACCGATTCACATTTTGGGCATCTCGTCTCCGGATTTCAGATTCTGATCTCGAACTCCTCCACGACCAACACATGATGGCGGCAGCAACTCCTCTCCGGCTGCCCTGGCGGGCAGTCGCTCGATCATCAGTAAATGTGCTCAGACAAGTTCTACGAAACCCATGCAATGGCTGATTTACTCCCCAGAACAAGCTATCAACACACCTCCTCCGCGCGCCATACCCAGCGATTGCACTCCCCTTCGCTCGCCGACAGTATGCGACTGAAGAAAACTTCGAGTTCTTGAGTAGCTCGTCGCAGGCAGAACGAATGCACTTCGTGGACAACAGTCTGGGCGATGGCGTGGAGATAGCAAAAGCGTGGGTACCCCCCAGCCGTAGCACGAATCGAATTATCTCGAGGAATTTCGACTGAGCACAACATAGGCACTCGCTGCAAAACCCCGAAGAGCCACCCATATCCCCCGAAGAAGCCCTCCGACTCCCCCGCGCCGTCCAAGCCGCCTACCTGCGTCCCCTCCGCCGGCAAGCCAAGTACGGCGTGCCGACCTGCGACCTCCAGCTGCGCTCCTACAGCGTCCGCAACCTCGAGTTCTTCGCCGACGTCGCGCTGCGCGCTGCCTACTACCTGGGCCTCCCTGCCCATGGGCCCGTTCCCCTGCCACGCCTCGTGGAGCGTTGGACGGTGCCGAGGGGCAGTTTCATCCACAAGAAGAGTCAGGAAAACTTTGAGAGGAGGACGGTGAGGCGCCTGATCCAGATTAAGGATGGTGAGGCAGAGACGCAGGAGCTGTGGCTGGCGTTCTTGCGGAAGCACGCTTATTACGGGGTGGGTATGAAGGCTAATGTTTGGGAGTTTGCGAAGCTTGGTAAGTCCCTTTTTTTTGTGTTTCTTTTATCAGCCATCGCTTAGGGTGGATGTTCTCTATCCACTGGTGGCGTACTTGGCTCATAGACATGCGTAGGTGTTGGCAAGGAAATGGACGCTCAGGTCGAGGCAATGAGGCGCGATCTAGAGAAGACGCTGGGAGACTTTGCGTTCAAGAAGGGTAGCGAGACGGGAAAGAATCCTATTGAGATCATCAATAGGGAGAACTTCAGGGCAGCACAGGGCGGAAGCGCGCCTATGGCTAAGAGGTGAGATTGGTCTGGGAGAAGACCAATATTGTATGATTGAAAGGAAAATAGAAAGACTGTGTCCGGGCAGATAAATGCTCGTAGAGGCCTTCCATTGTAGTATACCAAGAGTTGTACAAAGCATCAAGAAAAATCGAGCGTGAGAGACACCACTGAAGCAAATTTTGACCATGGACATCAACAGCTCCAGACCTGCTTGATAGGAGACCAGGGCTATCACGTGTCCTCGCGTGCCAGTCGTGAAATACTCTCGTCTGATCTTGTCCCATCCTATCTCAACCTCAAAAACAACACCTCACACAACAACAATGTTCGCTCCGACCAGACACACTCGCTTCTTACAGCATCCTCTCCGTTTGCTCCTCTTCCAAACCAATGGACACGTCAAGACAGTTTCCAACTCCCATCCCTCACGCCCCTTCTCTTCGTCCCCAAAGCCCTCCAATGCAACGCCTTCACCCCCTCCAGCTTCCAGCACGGTTTCAGTACCGCAAACCATCTTCTCCGGCATCCAGCCCACCGGAATTCCGCACCTAGGCAACTACCTCGGCGCTCTACGTACCTGGGTCTCCCTTCAAGACACCGCGGATCCCTCCACCAAACTGCTCTTTTCGGTCGTGGACCTTCACGCCATCACACTCTTTCAGCGGCCCAAGGAGTTACAAAGGTGGCGGCGAGAGACGATTGCTAGTTTGCTAGCGTGTGGCATCCAAGAGGAAAGGTCTGTGGTTTTCGTGCAGAGTCAGGTAGGTAGGCGAGAATCTTTTGTGGATCTGACGGGAGTGGGTTTTCATCAGTCTTGGTATTACTCAAGGCATTTTAAAGGACGGGGGGGGGGGGGGGGGGGGGGGGGCAGTTCTGCTAGAGCTAGATAGAAGTTGTGATTTTCGTGTTACAGAAAAGATAGCACTTTCAAACGTGGACCGAGGCTAATCAATGGGCGAGGTAGGTGTCGGCTCACTCTGAGCTGATGTGGATTCTGAGCTGTACGGCTAGTATGGGCTATCTTTCTCGGATGACACAGTGGAAGGTAGGCTCTGCTCTCTAGCTTTATGAAGCCCTCAGTCGCCTGTGCCATTGTTGACATGAAGCACAGAGCAAGCTATCGTTAGCAGACAACACATCTCCGCTGGATGAGAGCAGCAAGTCCAGATTGAAACTTGGCCTGTTTTCGTATCCCGTGTTGCAGGCGGCGGACATCCTCGTACATAGGTATGTACTTCCTGTTGTTCGTCCGAGTTGGATGTGTCCAACTTTGAAATGGACACTGGAGGGGACTATACGAGAATCGTATCGTGCTGATACGTTAGCTACAAATAGAGCAACTCACGTCCCAGTTGGCGAAGACCAAAGTCAGCACCTCGAATTTGCACGCGAGTGCGTCACGAACTTCAACCACACTTATGGTGGCTCTCATCTGGTTGCTCCACAGACCATTCTCTGTAAGCATCCACACTTACTACTCCAATTTTCGTTTGGCCTTCTACACGTTAAGCCCTTTTCGAAGCCTCACGACGGTCGCTCATCTCATCTAGCCCCTACAAAACGCATCATGTCCCTTACCGACCCTCTCAAAAAAATGTCCAAATCCGCCCCCTCCCCACTCTCTCGCATCCTTATAACCGACTCCCCCTCGACCATCTCTCGGAAAATGTCCTCCGCTCTCACAGACTCCGATAATTCGGTCTCCTACTCGCCATCCGCTCGCCCAGGTGTCTCCAACCTCCTCACGCTCCTCTCCTCCTTCGATGCCGAAGGGCGCAGTCCGCAAGAGCTGGGCGAGAAGTTTGAGAGGGAGAAGATGGGACTGGGCGCGTTCAAGAAATTGGTCGCGGGCAACGTGGGCGAAGCATTGAGTGGGGTGAGAGAGAATTATGAGAGGATTATAGGAGAAAAGGGGTATGTAGATGAGGTTGCGAGACGGGGCGCTATGAGGGCGAGGGAGAGCGCTGAGAAAACCATGGTGCTTGTCAGGGAAGCGGTTGGGTTGTGAACGAGGAGAATTGAGGGACTGGTGTACGATAAATGTGTACATGTACCATATCCTGTACACGTAAGATGCTCGTAGTGCAACATGACCGCTAGACCAATATGGGATCCTGCCAATTCCGATCAATCATCTCGAGCCGAGTGTCCATCTAATGTATCGTAGGTAAACATCTCACGTTGAGCAACAACGCAGTACAAGATCACAAGGGAAAACCCTCCCTTTGGGTATCTACTGAGCCCCCTCTGCTTCGGCATGATCCTGTACGCGTGCCTACAAGACAGACAGTGAGCCGGAACACAGATAAACCCCTAGAAACACTGTGATCAACTCTTTGACAAAACACCTCAGCAAGATGGGCCGAGCTTGCTAAATCCTCCTCGGAGTGTGAAAATCAAAGGATAGCAGAAAGGGCAAAAAGCCTTTTCAGTCTCAGTACCAAGCAAGCAACAACACAAGTCATTGCGAGAGAAATCTGGTGCTTACCGGAAGAGTTGGCTCGTCAGGTGGGTAGTCAAAACGAAAGCTACCTAGGTACTGTAAGTTGGTAGTCTGTTGCGATAGTCAACGCAAATATGTAAATAGATATATGTACATGAATATTTGCTTTAACACGAGGAATCGTTCGCATTTCAACTTGGCGTCGATAGAGCCTTTATTGCTTACAAACGAGAAGTCTACTATCAGATTCATACAATCAGCAACGATGCGAAGCACTACAAACAAATAATTAAAGCAGTTACTTACATCGCCTTCCGGGTATCCGTATTACAAAGTGTAAACTCTGAGAAGGGGAATGTCAGTAAAGACCAGGGTTCAGAGGCACGATTAATAAACGGTAGTTCCGAGCTGAGTGTCTGGGGATTCATCATGAGTGAAATTGGCAGTAGATACATTGCATACCATTCAGATAATTTATAATTTCTATAAATCCTGTAATTTACATCTAAGTCCCACGAAAATTCCGACTTTTGGTATCTCCCAAACGCCGATCCGTTCGCTCCGATTTCAAGCCAGCTCAGTCCATGCCAGCATAGCCTATCATCTAATTCCAACTAATTCCAACTCTCCAAGTTCTTCAGCACGCACCCTTCACCCTCTCTCTTCACCAGCTGCCCAATAGTGAACACCGTCTCACCCGCAGCCTCCAAGTCCTTCGTAACCTCTGCAACATGGTTTCTGCTAACAACCATCACCATGCCCACTCCCGAATTGAACGTCCGTCCCATCTCCGGAGCCGAGACATTCCCGGATTTCTTCAACCATTGGAACACAGGCGGTAGCGTCCACTTGGAAACATCGACTTCAGCTGCGAGATGGTCGGGCAGCATGCGTGGAATATTCTCCGTAAGACCGCCGCCAGTGATGTGTGAGAGACCTTTCGTAGTGCGTTTCTGGATGACGCGAAGCAGCGGCAGTACGTATATGCGTGTCGGCGTCAGCAGACTGAGACCCGTGGACGTAGAGGGGTCCCAGGGCGCAGGAGCATCGTACGAAAGATTCGCCCTGGCCACAATCTTACGCACGAGCGAGAAACCATTGGAATGCACACCGTTGCTCTTCAACCCCAGCAACACGTCGCCTGCAGCCATTTCATTCTTCAGCGGCAGCGCAAGTTCCTTCCTCATAGTTCCGACTGCCGCACCAGCGGCATCGTAGTCCTCTTCTTTGTACATACCAGGCATTTCGGCAGTCTCACCCCCGACGAGGGCGCATCCCGACTGCCGGCAGCCTTCGGCCACGCCTTCGACAAATGCGGCGGCTGTGGGTTGAGTTTGCTACAGCCGTAGTAATCAAGAAACATCAGAGGCTCGGCGCCTTGGACGACGAGGTCATTAACGTTCATTGCAACGAGGTCGATGCCAACTGTATCGTGCTTTTTCATCTTTTGGGCGATCATGAGCTTGGTTCCGACACCATCGATGGCTCCAACCTGGGATTTTCGGTTAAAATTCGTGCGATGAAGTTGGACACCGGATTCTATTAACAGAATTGTGAACTTACCAAAACGGGCGCTCCAGCGTATCCAGCTCCTTCCAAGTCAACTTCGCCTCCAAACCCCCCGATGACAGCATCAGCGCCTGGTCTCTTTGTTGATGCAACGGCCTTTGGTCAAAAATCAATCTCTTATCTCGTTAAACCTCGGCACCATCGTCACTTACAGCCTTGATTCGCTCGACGAACTGGTTGCCACCCTCGATGCTGACTCCGGCTGAAGCATATGTCAAGGATTCCTGCGTGGCATCTGTTTGCTTGAAAGCTCTATGAGCGATGTCCTTTCTGTAGAACATCTTCTCAAATTTGATACAGTCGATGCCTGGTAACGTTAGCTCCTGGTCATCCCAAACGTGTTTCGACATTTTTTTTATTCTATTGCCCGCAGCCAGCTGTCATACTGAGGACTCACCCGTGTATGCATCCTTGACGGCTTGTTCCAGAGTCTCGGCGGTCGCTTGCGCAGCAATAACCCGGCCGCCAGAGGTTTGAAGCTGGCCATCCTTGATGGCTGTCCCTGCGTGGAAAATGTTCGTACCCGCTGCTGGCGGAGTGATAGTCATGGGAACGCCCTTTGCGTAGGTTCCTGGGTAGCCACCAGCAGCGACTACGACAGTTGCACTGTACGTCGTATCCACCTTGAGATCCAGAGAGTCCAAATCTCCGGCAATACAAGCAAGCATGATCTCTGCGAGGTCTGTATCCTTGCTCATCAAAGGCAACAGGGTCTGGGTTTCGGGGTCTCCAAATCGAACATTGTACTCCAGCACCTTTGGACCGTTCTTCGTGATCATGAGTCCAGTGAACAATGTCCCAACCATCTTCATCCGTTCCTTTCTCATGCCGTCAATCGTAGGTTGAAGGATGGTGCGCTCGATCTCGGCTATTAATTCCTTGGATGCGATTTTGGTTGGCGCATAGCATCCCATCCCACCAGTATTTGGCCCCTGATCTCCATCAAAGATCCTCTTGTGATCCTGGGCCGGAGGAAGGGACCAAATGCTGTGCCCGTCACTGAAGCTCAAGATGCTGAGCTCATCACCTTCTAAGAACTCCTCGATGACCACTTCGTCTCCAGCAGAACCGAACTCCTTATCCAGCATAATTTCCTTCAATGCCGCATGTGCCTCTTCTCTAGTAGTAGGAATGATAACCCCCTTTCCAGCAGCCAAGCCACTCGCCTTGAGCACAACATCATGCTCGATGTCGTCAAGGTACCTTTTCGCGGCTTCGTAGTCGGAGAAGTTCTCGTACGCAGCAGTTCCGATATTGTGTCTCTTCATGAAATCTTTTGCGAAGGTCTTACTTCCCTCCATTCGTGCTGCGAGTTTCGACGGGCCATAGCATGGGATGCCGACTGCGCGGAAATAGCCCTCGATACCATCGACTAAAGGTGCTTCGGGGCCCGGGACGACGAGGTTGATGTTGTTCTTCTGGGCGAACGCAACGAGGCCTGTATAGTCATCTGCCTGGGACCTGTCAATCCTGGCCGTCGCAGAACGGGTTTGAAGTACTGGTCGTTACCTTGACACTAGTATCGTTGGACGTCTTTGGGCACGTCGCTGTGCCGCCATTCCCTGGGACTGCAACGATGGACTCGACTCGAGGCGACTGGCTCAATTTCCAGGCCAGGGCATTCTCGCGGCCGCCGTTGCCCACCAGCAGAATGCGGATCGGATCCATCGTCAATTCCTGGCGGAGAGAGGAGATCTGGAGAATCGCGAATGTGCGTGTGCGTGTTCGTGTGCTGAGCTGAAAAACTTCAGAATCAGATTTTAGGGCCGACGCGGGGGTTGGAGGGGTCGTCGAAAGCGATCTAGTCTTCATCGGGCAATGCCCCAGATAGGTATAGCGTCAAGAATGTGACCTCTTCTATCAACATTGAATTACTCAAAATGCACTGATCTCTCTCCCTCTCTCGGATTGATATAGAGAACGGGGTATGGTATAGAGAATCGCGTTGTCGTAGTTGGACGTTGCTTCACAATGTATGTACAGTACAATCGATACGATCCACAAGGCTATTCTCATGGTTTTCGTCTTCCACAGCCTTGGCGAGTCCCGACAGCCGGCCACACCACGAGGCTGTGGCTTCGACATATGTGCCCCTCAGATCTCGCCCCTCGCTCGATTTTCACTGCGATTGGCATCTCCACGCCAGGCCCAACCTCCTCCACCAACCATGATCACAATAAGCCCGTCTCACAGTCCATAAAACTTTGTCAATCCCCAAGGCTAATACCCTCCCAGAAGTTCCATGCTCGTCCGCCAACATAGGCCCGGGCTTCGACGTAATTGGTCTGGCCCTCTCAATCTGGCTGGAACTCCGCGTTTCCATCGAGCCCGCTACCACCTCCCAAGCCTCGTTGAACTGCACCATAAGCTACGAAGGCGAGGGCGCCGATGAGGTCCCGTTGGGCGCAGACATCAACCTGATTACGCGCACGGCCTTGTACGTATTGCGGTGCCATGGTCAGCGAGCCTTCCCCCCGGAAACCAAGGTCCATATCATAAACCACATTCCACTGGGAAGAGGATTGGGGAGCTCGGGAGCGGCGGTGGTCGCAGGCGTGGTACTAGGAAACGAGGTTGGGAAGTTGAGCCTGCCGAAGGCGAGGTTGCTGGATTATTGTTTGATGATTGGTATAGATTCCCTTCTCGCCGCACCTCTTTCCACATGAAGGGAACAATAGCTGACACTGGGCGTGTTCAGAGCGTCACCCTGATAATGTAGCAGCAGCACTTTACGGCGGCTTCATCGGCACATATCTCAACGACCTCTCCCCCGAAGACACCTCCCGGAAGGAGATCCCGCTCAGCGAAGTCCTCCCTGAACCAGCGGGCGGGCTTGACACGGGCTTTGCACCTCCGGAACCCCCGATCGGCATTGGCCACTACATGAAGTTCCCCTGGGCCAAGGAGATAAAGGCCATCGCCATAATTCCGCAATTCGAAGTCGCGACAGCCAAAGCCAGATCTGTGCTGCCGGACTCGTATAGCAGAGCAGATGTCGTGTTTAATTTGCAGCGGATCGCACTGTTGCCCTCGGCACTGGGGAGAAGCCCGCCGGACGCGGAGCAGATCTATTTGGCCATGCAGGATAAGGTGCACCAGCCCTATAGGAAAGGGTTGATTCCTGGCTTGCCAGAGATCTTGCAGAGTGTAACGCCGAAGTCACATCCAGGCCTCTGTGGCATCTGTCTTTCGGGAGCCGGCCCGACGATTTTGGCGTTGGCGACGGAGAACTTTGACGGCATTGCGAAGGTTATTCTGGACATGTTTGCGAAGAAGGATATTAATTGTGAGTGGAGGTTGTTGGAGCCGGCGAATGATGGCACGACGGTTACCTACAGCTAGATGGCACGATCCCACAAACGAGCTTGACAAAGTTTGGGTCCGTTTGCAATTGAGCGATGAGTTGGGTCTCCTCGCCTCTTACTAGAGGTCCTCAGCTGCGCCCGATATCTGGACTCAAGCCAGCACATAGACTTCACATCCTAGCTCGGTAAACCGAATCTCCGTCTTTTGACGCCCCCGGATCACTCACACACGATTAAAAAAAAAACGCTCCAACTTCAGTCCGAGAGCCGGTTGCCGCAACATGGCACACTGGACCGATTTCCCGCATTTGTGTCCGCTGCGCATCCCAGCTGACTTGTTTGCCTGTTGCAACATGCCTCAGACGCCACCACCCCACGCGCCCCGGATTCTTCTCGCTAATTGAATATCCTTTTGCATGATGGTCACCCTCTTAGCATGGATTGCACTATGGTTCGTTCGTCAGCGTGTTTTCAGAGCATGTAAGCCCCCCAAGGCACTCTGAACACCTTAAAATCCCTCAGGCGCGGCGTGATTCTCTTACCATAGGTTTGTATCCTCAAATAGATGCACCAAGAATGCCTCGGATGCCTCCTGAAGCGCTTGAATAGCTTGCGACTGCCATCTCATGCCCAGTCCCGCCGGTCGCAACGTCAACGCGATCTCGCGAACCTGCCCTTCATCAGCTGCATTCCCTTCCCTCCTCCTCCTCATTTCTCTCGAATGCAAAGGCGTCTCACGAGTCTCGAGAAAGGCAACTTCAACAGTAAGAGATCAGTGCTCTTCTGGTACTTCCGGATCTCTTGCAGCGCCTTGGTGCCCGGATGGTAGCGGCGCTTCTTGCGTATAGGGAGTGGGTCGCCTGCTGTTCAATCGCAGCACAGTCAGTACGCGAATCCTTCTCTTGCGCTCGAAGTGGGAGGAAAGGTCACTTGGGGACATACGTTGAACACCGGCGCGTTTCGGAGGCATCTTTGGGAGTGTCTTGCTGCCCGAGGGTCGTCCTTTCTTGCGCGATGAGCCTGGTATTGAAGCTTCACCGGCCGAGAGGCGCATGCGCTGCTTTGTCGACATTCTCGGGACGTGGAATGCGCCGGGGAGTGTGTGGAGATTGGACGGGCTCGATCGGGGCGACGCGTCGGAACGCGTCTCAATTGTGCTAGTGAAATGCGCCAACGGCCCGAGAACACTCGCGCGACACGGTACAGAGGTCGATTCTGCAGACCCCGGGGACAGTCGACTCGGAATGCGAGATGTGAGGTTTCGAGGCGCGTACTCGATGTTTACTTCCTGAGCAAACAGGGGTCTGTTGACCTTGGCTGAGGCTGAGGCTGAGGGCGAGGCTGAGCCTGAGCCTGAGGCTCACACTCGGAAGTGTGAAGCAGCAACGGGGTGTGGCGTGTGGCGGGTGTGGCGTGGCGGGTGTGACATGGCTGGTGTGACGTGTGGCTGGTGTGGCGGGGCAAGACACCCGCCACACCTTATCGACAACAGCAAGGTTCCCAGTGGCTGCCGAGAAGGCCACTTCTGGTTTCACAACGTTCGAAGAACAACAACAGCGTTACATATTCTCTCGTCTGCCCTCTCTCGTCCACACTCTCACGACTCACCAGCTCGCGAACCGACGATTACTGCAAATTAGCATACGACTTGATCTCCGTGCATCAGGAGCAAGCGGCCACCATGGATCAAATGATGGGAGGAGGAGGAGAGGGCGGAATGGGAGGCCAGGCCGGCTTTCCGCTCGAGCAGTGGTTCTGGGAGATGCCGCTATGCACCCGCTGGTGGACGACGGCGACAGTCCTCACAAGCGCGCTGGTGCAGTGCCAGATCGTGACGCCGTTCCAGCTGTTCTATAGCTTCAGAGCCGTGTTCTGCAAGTCGCAGGTGAGCCCCTCATCTCGTCCGATGCCTTGGAGTCCAGAGATGCTAACGAAACGAATAGTACTGGCGTCTCCTCACCACCTTCCTCTACTTCGGTCCCCTCTCCCTCGACCTCGTCTTCCACGTCTTCTTCCTGACCCGTTACTCCCGCCTCCTCGAAGAGTCCTCCGGCCGCTCCCCCGCCCACTTCTCCTGGCTGCTCCTCTACTCCACAACCTGCCTCATCTGCATCTCTCCGCTGGTGAGCATGCCGTTCCTAGGGCACCCCCTCAGCTCAACGCTCGTCTACATCTGGTCGCGCCGCAACGATACGCGGCTGTCGTTCCTCGGCCTGCTCGTCTTCACGGCCCCTTACTTGCCCTGGGTGTTGATGCTGTTCAGTCTCGTGGTGCATGGCACGATTCCGAAGGATGAGATCATGGGAGTGGTGATTGGGCATGTGTGGTACTTCTTCAACGATGTGTATCCGCCGCTGCATGGCGGCAGCAGGCCGTTCGATCCGCCGATGTGGTGGAGGAGGATCTTCGAAGGGAGGCCGGCGGCGAGAGCGGAGGAATCAGCAGATGCGATAAACAACGAGATTGCTGTAGCGGCAGCCCCTGGCCCGGAAGTCAGGTAGAGCGAAGGAGCGGTTTCCGGCGTATTTTGGACTTACAGGATGCGAGCAGGGCTTGATTGATCAAGGTTGCGAAAGCGATAGGCTAGGGCGTTTTACAAAACGATACCATCATTTCCAGATCACCTATGTGTCATGCTGTGCTGTTTGTGCTGTTTGTGCTGAGCTTTCGCCCGCCTCTTCGTGCTCTTCGAGATCGCCTGCTGCCACGGGGAAGTGCAGATGCTTCCAGTCTTCCAACTCTTCGAAAACAGCCCGGAGTCGGTCTCTGATGCTCTCAATAGCATAACTCCCAAGCAAAAGTCGCAGCGGGGGGTATGAGCAGTGTCCCAGCTGCCATACCAGCTCCGCACACTTGACAGCGCTCGTCGGCTGCTTGTCTCCTAACCACTGCACCATCCTCTTCGCATGCAAGGCCGGGCTCGTAGGGTGCGAATAAGGCTCGCTCGCCGGCCTAATCAGAAAATGCCCCCAAGTAGGCAAGGGACTCTCTTCCCAGTCCGGCTCATCCCTCCTCACCAGCCCAGGCTCCACAAGCGTGGCCTTGATGTTGAACGAATCAATCTCATAGAGCATCGCCTCGATGAGTCCCTCCACCGCATACTTCGTGGCGCAATAGGGCCCCAGCCCTGGCACCCCAAGCGCACCACTCGTCGAGCTGAAGATCAGATATCTGCCAGCGCCCTGCTCTCTGAAATACGGCAAGCTCAGCTGGATGATGTTCAACGTCCCCATGAAGTTCGTCTCGAACTGGTTGCGTAACTCGTGGTCGTCCTGGTCTTCACACGCCCCAATCACACCGTAGCCCGAGCAATTGACAATGATGTCGACGTGCCCGAAGTGCTTGATGGCCGTCTCGATGACCTGGTTCACGGACTCGCGCGCGCGCACGTCGCAGAGGGTGCCGTGGCAGTTCGCATGCCAGCCTTGCATCGATGCGAGCGTGTTCTCGAAGGTCCGGCCCACGGCGCACACGAGATCGCCTTGACTGAGACACGCGCGGACGAGGCTGCGACCCATGTGTCCTGTGCTGCCGAAGATCTGGGAGGCTGTCAGTTGGGACTTGTAGCGGCCACCGCGGTGTCAACGAAGGCATTCGGATCTCCAGGACGCAGAGCAGAGAGGGCCGACTCACAATCCACACCTTCTGCTTCACCGGCCCGCCTGTCCTCGGTGGATCACAGCTTGCCGGCAGCTGCAGCTTCGACTTCGTCCCATCGGTTGCTGGTGACATGGCTGCCGCGGGCTCGCCATGGCTGTGATGGATGTCGCCGAGCAGCATCCCGATGTCGAAATCGACGTCGTCGCGCAGGAGATCCATCTCTGCCTCCTCCTGCCCGCGCCGTACTACCCGAGAGCTGCAACTGGCTGCATGCTGCCAAATACGAGGAGGCCGAATGTTGTTGTGTTGATTTGCGGTCGGAGAGAGGCAGGGTGGGCAGGATACTTTGCTATGCTATGCTTTGTGGGGTTTTTGATGCCGAGACGCTTACTTGGCGGGGTATGGGGACGGGAGAAGCACGGCAGGGAGCAGAGCCGGGGGTCCACGTCTACGCGAGGTCGTGTTTACTTTTTTCTTTTTTTCCCCCGACGCGTGCAGAAAACGCCACGAGATAGTTACTCTCATCTTCAGTCGCGGCAGAACGATCGATCATTTCACCTGTGATTTTCAAGGGCAGGATCAAACTTGCTAGCATCTTGTCAGCTAGCTGAGCTTGACCAGGGTAGAGTTAGCCTGTCATTCTCCGCTCCTCTCGAAGGCAGCTTTCAACAGTCCTTTGATGCAGGGCAAATACAGACATATCGATTGATTCTACCGGGTACAGCTCTGAGTACTCGGTAACAAACCTGTTGTCACCCGCCTTTTCCACTACAAGAAGGGTGACGATCCTCTAGTCCTCGACGAGTTTTGATGAGGCCCTAGGTAGAGCTGGGGCTTGATTGAGCATCTGGTCACCAACATCTTTCAGGGCGTTTTTCTCTTAGCACTATTAGACGGGATACTCAATAATTCTGGAACCTTCCCCTGATATCACTGATCTAAATTGGTCTGAAGACATAGACTTACAGTTGCCTGGTCGTTCTCTTGAGTGAAGGCTTCTCCTGGACGCAAAGATTGGTTTGGAGTTTGATGGGCGTTGTAGAGTTTCAACTTTTGGATATATCTTTGTAGGATGGAAGTATGGTGCGAATGGGGGGTGGGGGGGTGATCTCGATAAAGGAAGATCACAACTACAAAAAAACCCTCGTGTACCTCAATCCTTATCAGTACGCTTTTAATTTTCATCCCAATGACTTCAGCAGCTCTTTTCGATAAGTTGGCCGGCCACCCCCAATATACGATTGAAAACATCACGTGAATGGCGTGTTCGACTATCATATAGTCAAACAGAAATCCGTTAGGGAGATCGTATTCAACTTAGTGGACCGGATATAATCGAGGCTTGGAAACACATTGAATCACAATTTGGATCAAGTCTAAGCTAGACCTCGGCAGGTCTGGGTATATATCATTGGTATAAAATGTTAATCCTTGTTATCGGGTCTTTTTATTTCGTCCTGCTCTTCTTTAAAATTGATCGAGATCAGAGATTCTCCATACAATGTTAAATAAGTCTCGATCCGCTGGTTTTTAGAACCTGTAACAAAGAGTTTCGAATACGTTCAGTCGATGCCAATAGATACCTGACTCAACCTCTGGATACTCCTGTCTTGCACGATCACCCGATCAATATTCGACAGCTCTCCGTCTACTGACGATGGCAATGCAACCGGAATAGGCGGATAGCAAGCTATACTCTCGGAAAAATATCATTCCTATTCAGTCCTTACACTTTTTTCAAGTAGAGAAATTATTCCAATCACCCTGTGTTCTTCTGATCTTTAATTCCAAAGCCGTTCGGATGCACGATTCCGAACAGAGGGTATTGTCCTCTTACCAAGCAGCCGATCCAACAACATGACCCAATATTGCCTCTTTTAAATTCAAAAGTCTTTACCAATCGACAATTGCCTAGAACTCTGCATATATTTGAACACGAGAAAATAAAGTCAGGGATGTTTGAAATATCATTGCTTACTTCTCGCTTGGTCTCGGCTAGCACCCACGTCAGGCAGAAAATGGTAGTACGTACATTGATTCACATTTCTGGACTCTGAACATCGAAACATCTGTAGGGGACTTGGTCTAGGGGTATGATTTTCCTTTCGCACTGCTCATGCAGAAGAGATTAGGAAAGGTCATGGGTTCAATTCCCATAGTCTCCAATACTTTTTTCTTTTTTGCGCTTGGCAATTTCTTGCTCTGCGATCTTATATTTGGCTTTTTTTCCCCTCTTCTTTTTTGCTTTTGAACGACCGAAATTATGCGATAGGTGTGGTGGGGCAAAGTTCGGGTACGATTAATTGTAAGCGAGGGGACTGTCCAGCTTCTATATATATATATATAAGTACATACTATACTACTACATACACTCTGTGGAAAAAGAGCTTAAACAAAGCAAATTTTTTTTTTTTTGAAAGACAAGTAATCAACCAGGTCAAACAAAGGGTCTGTCGAGATTTCGTGTTAATCGGTATTATTAGGGTATCTGGATAAATGCCCCCAACCCAACCCAGCCTAATCCAACCAGAGCAAAAGACGGGGCGGGCATTCTAGTTTGGGTTCTATCGCTAACCACCATTAACCCGTTCGTTCCATTATATAAAGACAGCCATGTTGAAAGATTATTGTTCTGTGATTAGATATACTGGGAGAAGAACAATACCGAGAAATCGGAGAGGCAATTCAACATCTTTGTTTGTATTTAAAAATAATAAGAGGCGGGGAGGCAAGGAGAGATTTGTACTGTAGATAAGGCATGCTGCGAGCCTGCGTCGTCTACCTATCCCAAGGCACGTTTCGACCCCCTCCTATGCCAACGCAAGGTACAGTACTCTACTGCATATTAATTGTACCGTTCCGACCCAGGTATGCAACGGCGGCGGGGTCTGCTATTAAATGCAGAGCCATCTACTTGGGCGTCTTTATCGCTGAACAAATCCGACTTCCGACGTAATATCGACAATGCATCGTCAACTTGTACTCGGAGCTCGATACGATAATACCTTGAAGTAGGTCATAATGGAACCTTCTCGATTGCAAAGAACGATTTCTCGCTAAAGCTCTTCGTACTTAGAATTAATACCTATCGGCTTATCGACACGGTGAAGATTAATCTCAGAGGACTGGGCTTACATCCGCAAGCTGGTGGCCAACGTGAGTTGTGTAACATGACGTGGTGAAAGATTATTGCGTTATGGATTTCTTTCGTCGCTTCGCTTTATTCCGTGGATACAAGCAGACACGCTCCTCCTGTTTACGCTTCAGGGGTGCCGTGACGGATCTGATCAGTGTTTGCTTGCCCCCTTTCTCTTCTCTTTCTTTTGCTAGGTACCTGGCGACTTCAGCGAGTGCTCGATCGGCTTCTGAGGAGATGCTGCTGGATTGCTCGAGCGCCGCTGCACTCGCCCTTGACAACTTTTTGGCCTCGTAAGATTGGGTGCCGGACCCTGTTTGGTTCGCGTCCTTAGCTTTGGCCTCCTTTCCAATCGGCTCTTGCGCACGCTCTCGATTGTCTTCTTCCACATGCAAACTTTTCTTCTTGGTGGCTTCTGCTTGAAGTGTGCCCTGATTCCGCGCACGCTCTAGATTATTTTTCTTAATCCCGACCCCCTTCACCAGTCTGGCTCTCGTCAGCCGAGCCTCCCCCGTCAGCCGAGGGGCCTGTTTTGGTGCGTGTATTTCCTTGTTCTCCTTCACCTCCTTTGCTGCTTCCGCCTCTCTCTTCTGCTCTAAACTCTTTGCTCTCTCCAAATCTCTTGAGAGAGCTTGTTCGTTGCGTTCAGCTCCTAATGACAGAGCTCTTGCTATTTGCTGCATGTTCAACACCTCCATTTCTGCTCTCTCCTCTGTTTCTGGCGAAGAAAAAACAGACACGGCGGTTGGCGAGCGCAGCGCTTTTTCCTTTGCTGCCTCGACTTCCTGCTCCTCTTTTTCCCGTGCTGCGCGTAGTTCTCTCGCCTATCAGCAATAACCTGCTTCACATCCACTGAGCCCAAGGAGGTTTTCGACACCGGCCCCAACGTTTGCGTTATTTTGTCGACCATGTTTGCGTTCGCAGAGACCAGAGGAGTCTTCGCAGGCGTCCCTCGTCCTGCAGGCGTGGCTGGAGGGTTATCTTTCGATCTAGCGGAAGAGTTCTTCACCTCGTCAACATACTCGTTCCACGCTAGCATCAAGCGTTTCCTGTTCTTTGCATTTCGTATCTGGTGTTTGAACAGCGCTAATTGGGCGTCGGATTCGAGCGAATTCCAGAGTTCGTATGCGCCTACGGATTGATCACTCGAGAGGAGGGGACTCGCTGGGGGAGTTTCGGGAGCAATATTAATACTCTTGACAAGCCTTGATTTGGTGCGAGAGAGCGCGACTCGTTTTGAATGCATCTGGGCCCCTTGTGCACTCGCGAAAGTCTCTTGTGCTGAGCTTCTAGCAGAAGACGATGTTCGAGGTCGAATGGCAGATGTGATGGGTGCGTCCACCGTGGTCTCCGTCGCCAGGTCCACATCCTTGGTCCTCGCCACAGGCATCACATCCTCACATGCTTTTCCAGTCTCTGTATAGTCACTGGGAGTTCCGGCCATGGAGCCCTTCCCTACCCGCACTACCCCATCTGCCCCCTTGACCGTCTCGCCAGTTTTCAGCATATCCGCATTGACTTCTGCCACACCCGTGGTAAACAGCGCCTGTAATCTTTCGTCAGTCTTTGGGGGTTGGAGTTGCGGAAGTCGGTCTGCTCGTAGAACTTGTCGAACATGACTTTCAGCTGTTGAACGAGAGTTTTGAGGAGGGCCATGATCCGAGGTGGCCAGCGGGTCGTCTTGACGAGCCGGCTGCCAGGATTTGCCCTAAGCACAGGGGAGAGGGAAGAAGAGAAGAACGCACTTCGACCCAGTTGATTTGGTTTGTTGGGCAACTGACTGGGCCTGGCTCTCGCGGAGGCATCACAGCGCTGCTCGCGGCCGGCAATTGGGCCCTCGAAGCCGCATTGCCGTTACGTGTTGCTGTTCTTTTTTTTGTTTTTGTTGCTGCTGCCGCTGCTCTTCTCATTTGAGGCATTGGTGCTAGAATTGTCTGAACGGTGGATGAGGGCACATTAGGTCAATCGGAGGGCCCAACTGGAGCTATGTTGTCGTGGTGTTCGCTGCTCGGCTTGCTGATACCGAGCGAAGGTGGTGTTGTCTGCCATGCGAATGAAATGGTGTTCAAGCAAACAGAGCGCAGCAAAAATCAACAAAGAGAAACGCGGTTTTGTATGAGAAGTAGCAGGAAGCCGGCTCTCGTGATGCGCTACGACGGCGCAGTCATGCAGCTCGCCAAATCACGAGGGCGGCATGACCCGGGCAGAATGCACGTTTCCAAGCGACATCGATAAGAGACGGAGAACAGGATGCGTGTTTTGTATATACAGTATGTACAGTATGTACAGCATGTACAGTATATACAGTTTGTAAATGCAAGAAATGGAAAAAGTGCAAGAAGTGGAAGATGTGCAAGACATGCAATTTGTGAAGTGCAAGAAGTGCAAGAAGTGCAAGAAGTGCAAGAAGTGCAAGAAGTGCAAGAAGTGCAAGAAGTGCAAGAAGTGCAAGAAGTGCAAGAAGTAAACAAGCTCGCTATTCTAGCGACGTACAGTTCTTACTCTATACATTACCCTACATGCTGTATTTGCTCTTCCCACATAGTACACAAAGTACTTCTGAATACGGTAAAAGTCGTACTCGCTTACAGTACTGCTGCTTCTCCTCCCCCAAAGCTTATCGCCGACTTGCCCCGGTGCCGAGGATGACAGAAAAGCTTGATTCACGCGCCCGTAAATATCATGGGTCAAGTCAGCACTTACAGTACTTCACTTGCTGTACTGTACATCGGTACTGTGGAGTACTGTAGTACCAGGCCACTCAGCCGACGACAGAAGAAACCGACCGTCGTATACGGTACTACATAACCACTGACGGTCAAACCCTTCGATTCCGGACCGGAGAAGATGATTCGCCGACGTGACCATTTCTGGCCAACTGGAATAGGCAGGTGAAGGTCGTAGTACTCACACACACACGCACCAATGTTGTACAGCACAGTACACATGTTTACACACATATGTGTATATCTCTGTATATCTCTATATATTTCTATCTCTATCTATCTATCTCTATCTATCTATCTCTATCTATCTATCTCTGTATATCTCTGTACATCTCTATATTTCTCTCTATATCTCTCTATATATGTGTACATACACACACACATACACACGATGGTCGCGTCACTCGCCCCTAGCGCTGCTTATCGCTTCTTCCCTTCTCCTCTTCTCTTCCTCTTCTCCTCTTCTCCTCCTCCTCCTCCTCCTCCTCCTCCTCCTCCTCCTCTCCTCCTCCTCCTCCTCCTCCTCATCCCCCTCTTCTTTTCTCCTTTCCCTCTCGCTCATCATCACTGCTCATCCGTCGCCGCGACAACACGGAACGGACAGAAGCACCTCAACCATGGCTCGCGTCTGGGGACACAAGGAACCTGACGCCTCGGCCCTGTCCACGGGCATCGAGCGGTCCGATTCTGAGGAGAAGTAGGAATTCCCGAGTCCCTCGGGCCACCCCACCCCACCCCACCCCACCCCTCCCCTCCCCGTACGGCGAGGGGAAATTCCAAAAAAAAAAACCCAAAAAAAACCCTCCCCCCAAAGAACCCCCCAATAGACCCCTTCTGTCTCCAGTCCGACTGACCCGTGCGCGCAGCAGCAGCAGTGCTATCAATCCCGACGTCGTCCAGAGAGACATCAGGGCGCTGAAGAACAGCGCGAGATGGGACCCCAACTTGCCCCAAGATGCGATCGAGTCTATCGACGCCGCCTACGACGGCGACCTCGAGAAGAAGACGGCCGTCGAGAGGCACCTGCTCCTGGAGGATTCGCCCTACCCAGAGGTTCGCGCCGCCGTTCGCAACTACGACGAGGAGATGCCGGCCAACACCCCCCGCGCCTGGGTCCTGGGCATGCTGTGGTGCACCATTGGAAGCGGCGTCAACATGCTGTTCTCCCTCCGCAACCCCTCTATCTACCTGACGCCCATCGTGACGCTGCTCCTGTCCTACCCCGTGGGTCTCGCCTGGCAATTCAGTAGGCGTCCCTCTGTCTCCCCCCCTTCGATTCAGCCCCCCCCCCCCCCCCTCCCCGAATCAGCCGTGTTCGTGGCAGCAGAGCGACCGACTGACGCGATGCAGCGATGCCGAAGCGCAAGTTCAAGACCCTCGGCTACACCTGGACTCTGAACAACGGCCCCTTTAACATGAAGGAGCACACTTTGATCATTATCATGGCCAACGCGTCCTTTGGGGGCACCACCGCCTACGCCACGGACGTTCTGCTGGCACAGGAAGTCTACTACGGCCAGAAGTTCGGATGGGGATACCAGTTGCTTCTGACCATCACTTGCCAGATGCTGGGTCTCGGTCTCGCTGGTCTGACCAGAAAGTGGCTAGTGGAGCCCGCAGCCATGATCTGGCCCTCGAACTTGATCATCACGACCATGTTCGAGACGATCCACACGCGCAAGACCCCCGAGCAGATTGCCTCTCACGACACGGGCACGTGGAAGATGGGTCGCTACAAGTGGTTCCTCATCGTCATGCTGGCCATTTTCGTGTGGGAGTGGTTTCCGCTCTGGATCGCGCCTTTCTTGGGCGCCTTCACATTTGTCTGCTGGGCGGTTCCCAACAACGCCGTTGTGAACCAACTGTTTGGGGGACAGACGGGACTGGCTCTGATCCCCATTACTTTCGATTGGACCATCATCACCGCTTTCGTGCTGAGCCCTCTCGTTTATCCGTGGTTTGCCATCGCTAATACTATAATTGGTGTCGTCCTCTTCACACTCATCACTTCCCTAGGAGTTCACTACACCGGAGCATTCTACTCAGAATACCTCCCAATGTCTACCGGAGGTAGCTTCGATAACACGGGTGCCGCCTACAACGTCTCCCGTATCTTGAACCCGGAGTACACCTTGGATGCCCAACTATACCAAGAGTACTCGCCTCTGTTCTTGTCGACAACGTTCGCTATGGCATACGGGCTGTCTTTCGCTACCATCATCGCGGTCGTCATGCACACCGGTCTCTACTACGGAAAGGATATCTGGGCCAAGTGGAAGGCTTCCCGAGGAGACGGTGCTGATTGCCATCAACGGATGATGATGAAATATCCTGAGGCTCCATTCTGGTGGTAGGCCAAAAAAATCCCCAAAAAAATCAAGGACGTTTGGGGTTGCACTAACAATTTCTAGGTATGCCACTAGTTTCGTCGTTATGCTCGCTCTCGGGTTTGTTACCTGTCTTGTCTGGGACACCCACTTGAGCTGGTGGGCTTTCATCATCGCGCTGTTGATCTCCTTCTTTTTCTACCTGCCCATCGGTATCATTCAAGCAACCACCAACACGCAGATCGGGCTGAACGTTATCACCGAGTTCATTATCGGGTACATGCAGCCTGGCCGCCCCCTCGCCATGATGATGTTCAAGATGTACGGCTACATAACTTGTTACCAGGGCCTACTTCACCCAGGACATCAAGTTGGCCCACTACATGAAGGTGCCCCAGCGCGTCACCTTCTGGGCCCAGTTTGTTGCTACCCTCTGGTCCTGCATCGTGCAGATCGCCGTGTACAACTGGGCTCTCGGCTCGATCGACGGCGTCTGCGAGCCTCATCAGTCCAACAACTTCACCTGCCCCAACGCTCACGTGTTTTTCACTGCCTCTATCATCTGGGGAACTATCGGCCCTAAGCGCATTTTCGGTACCGACGGGGTCTACCACCCTCTCCTGTACTTCTTCATCCTGGGCCTGGGCACCCCCGTCGTGGTCTACCTTCTCGCGCGCCGGTATCCCAAGTCCGTTCTCCGCTACATCAATACGCCCATCATCTTCGGCGGGACTGCATATATCCCTCCGGCTACCCCCTTGACATACGCCACTTGGGGCTTCACAGGATTCATTTTCAACAAGGTCATCAAGGATCGACACCGTGCTTGGTGGACCGAGTACAACTTCATTACCTCCGCGGCTCTGGACTCCGGAACCATCATCTGCGTTCTGCTCATCTTCTTTGCACTGCAGCTTCCCAAGGTGCAGAGTCCAGAGTGGTGGGGAGGGTGGGGAGGTGGCTTCCAGAATAACGGAGACTGGAACGCTATCGTGCAGAAGGTTGCCAATGGCACTTTCGGGCCTTCCAGCTGGAAATAGGATGTGAGTTCTTTTTGAATCTATTGCTGTTATTTCTTTTCTTCTTTCTAGACATTTGGCTAGCAGAAACGAGTTGTTTGGGAGGAGAAGGAGGTAGAAGATACCATTGCTACGTATTTGGATAGCGCTCCAACGTACTTCCGGATGTCATGAAAGTCATGATTGCTATAAAGATTCATTGTGAGCTTGCGTGCGCTAGAGTGTGTCCTGTCGTCCTATGACTTGCCGCATACACACGACCCAGTCTCGGACACATCTCGAGCGAGCTGAAGCTCTCAGGTAAGCTGAAAATGTTCGTATCTCCAATCGCGACAAAGATCCGAGACTGGAATCTCTACGTAGTCGTCTGCACATACTTTGCCTAGCGACGCGAGTCTCAAAATCACTGGAATGGCTCTTTTGTTGTAAAAGCGATGTCAGGGGCGGGGCTTATTAAGCGAGCGAGCCAGCTGTTGCCGCATGGGGTTATTTTGCATAACGACTACCATGCCGTGATCTTGCCCTATTTGTATTCGAATAATCCGGGATACTTCTGCGTATGAGTATCAAGTGAGAGATTGTTACCATTGCTTGTTTTCGCTTAACCATTCTACCGTGGGATATCAATTTGAAGTACACGAATGCCGTCCAGTGACACCTGATGTGCAGTTTGATACAAGAAAAGGGAGATTTTATTACAGCGATATTATATATATATTACATAACACAAAGTTGCGATTCTCATCGCTGGAATCTTATGATTCGGGTTAGGATATCGTTAACGAGTGACGTCACTTACATGTAACTATGCACAGTAAACACCCCTCCATGCAGCTCTGACGAGAGCGGTCAACAGCAGTATACTAAGTAAACAATCGTATCAACGACAACGACGACAACAACAACAACGACAACAACAACAACGCTACCAGCATGAAAGACTACAACTTCCCCAATCAGCCGATCGCGGACCCCAAGTCCATCGTATCTGGTTCCAACTACCGGTTTACCATTCTCACAGACCGTCTCTTTCGATATGAGTGGTCAGAAGACGGTGTGTTCGAGGACCGAGCCTCCACGTTCGCCATCAACAGGAAGCTGCCAGTGCCCAAGTTTCGCGTTGTAGACAGCGATGAGGAGCTCCAGATCATCACTGATCACTTCCACGTCAGCTACGACAAGAAACGCTTCAGCTCGAGCGGCCTGATGGCCAGTTTCAACGCAAAGATTACGCTCTGGGGGGCCCAGTGGCGATTTGGGAGCGGGAGGCAGCGAGAAAACCTCGGAGGGACCGCACGAACGCTGGACGAAGTCGACGGGAGGTGCGATATGGGCCAGGGCGTCATCTCGCGGTTTGGGTACGCCGAGATTGACGACAGCAACTCCATGCTGTTTGACGGCCAGGGCTTTGTGGCTGGACGGCCGGCGGGTGATCGTGTCGACGGGTACCTCTTCGCCTACGGACTCGACTACAAAAGGGCCATCAAGGCTCTGTACCAGGTCTCGGGGCCGCAGCCTTCCGTTCCGAGGTATGCTCTAGGGAACTGGTGGAGTAGGTACTATGCCTACAGCCAGGAGGAGTACCTGGCGCTGATGGACAAGTTCCGCGAGCACGACGTTCCCTTGTCGGTGGCCGTTGTGGACATGGACTGGCACCTGGTGGCGGACGATGCTGTTCCACACGCGGGATGGACGGGATACACCTGGGATAAGAAGCTGTTCCCGGACCCGAAGGCTTTCGGTAGGGAACTTCACGATCGGAAGCTAAAGATCACGTTGAACGACCATCCTCACTCTGGTATCCATCACCACGAGGATGCGTATGATGAAATGGCAGCCTTCATCGGCCACGACACTACCCACAAGAGCCCCATCCTTTTCGACCCGACCAATCCAAAGTTTATGGAGGCCTATCTCAAAATCCTGCATCGCAATATCGAAGATGTCGCGTGTGACTTTTGGTGGGTCGATTGGCAGCAAGGAGAGCATTCCAAAGTGCCCGGACTCGACCCTTTGTGGATGCTGAACCACTTCCACTTTCTCGATGCTGGACGGGAAGGAAGGCAGCCTCTCATCTTCTCTCGCTATGCTGGGCCAGGGAGCCATCGGTACCCCGTAGGCTTCTCGGGAGATACAATTGTCACTTGGGCGTCCCTCGAGTTCCAGCCCGAGTTTACCGCCACTGCATCAAATATCGGCTACGGCTGGTGGAGCCATGACATCGGCGGCCACATGGGAGGGGTTCGAGACGACGAGCTGGTGACACGCTGGATCCAGTTTGGCGTCTTCTCCCCCATCATGCGTCTGCACTCATCGAACAGCCGGTGGTCCTCGAAGGAGCCGTGGATGTACCGCAAGGAGAGTGAACTCGCCATATCCCGCATCCTGCGATACAGGCACAAGCTTGTTCCGTACAACTACTCGGCAGAAGCGCCCTTGATCCAGCCCATGTACTGGGAGTTCCCCGCCCGAGACGAAGCATACTCCGTCCCGAACCAGTACTTCTTCTCGAAGCTGATCGTGGCACCGATTGTGACGCCGCGGAACCAGCGGACGAATCTGGCGTGCGTGAAGGCGTGGCTGCCGGATCGATGCGTAGATATCTTCACCGGCACCATCTACGATGGAGGAGAGGTGACCATGCACCGAACCCTGGGCGAAATTCCCGTCTTGGCGAGGGAGGGCACGATTGTTCCGCTAGACGCCCATCCTTCCAATGGATGTCTGAGACCGGATGCCTTCGAAATACTCGTCGTCATCGGCAAGGACGGCTCCTTCGACCTCAAGGAGGACGACAAGACCTACCACATCTCCTACGAGCAGAAGTCTGGAAAACTCGTCTCTAATGTCGATCGCCCATGCACATTTCGCTTCCTCGGCTTCACGTCTGGCGTCGAAGTCCGATCTGCTGACGGCACCAAAGCAGAAGAAGTCCATCGTTTCACGAGCTTTCCCGATGTGCCCAGCCTGGCTATCAAAGTCCCGGGACCGTCGACCATCGAGCTTGGCGCAGAGCCCAAGCTCGAGGCCATTGATCAGAAAGCCCGCATCGAGGCCATCCTCCTCGACTACCAGGTTGAGTTTGCGTTCAAGGATAAGATCTGGGCCGCTGTTACGGATCCGCATGCGTCGCTGAATGTCAAGACGAGAAACTTGATGGCGCTAGGGGACGACAAGCTGACTGGCCCCATCTTGGAATTGGTTCTTGCTGATGGGAAAGCGGCTTGAAGGGGATGAATGTGACCAAGGGTGGAGGAGGGCTTGACAAAGGTCGCTTCTTGGGTCCCTCGAGAAGCATCAAGGGCAAGTACAGTTCTGTACATTATGTACAGGACAGCAGGAACCTTTCTGTATAAGCGCAAGAGAAGTCCGAAAATTGTCCAAAAAGTCACGTTTTAGCTCTCAAGAGCGTCTAGAAACACCAGATTAATGGTTGACATATGACCAGTCGTTTTTTGGTCAAGCTGTCTGGGTTTGCATGCAGCCATTCCACTGTCTCGAAATTCAGAGAAAAGGGATTGAAGCTCGCTTAATTGTTTGTTTGGCCTTGAGGATCAGGCTAGAAAGTGGAGAGTTCAAATGCGAGTGCGAGTGCGAGTGCGAGTGGGCACTTCTCCAGCCTTGTGAGAGCCTCAAATTCCTTCCACAACCACATACAATTGAGCCACGAGCTGTAGCACCTCCCAATGCCAGCGCCCACGACTTCCGAGCTCATATTCTCGGAGCAAGCGAATCACAACTTCTCTAAAACTCTCGGCCAACTCAAACGCTCGACTCTCTCCATCCGCAACCGGCTCGAGTCGATCCAGCACGACGCCGCGTTCGCACAGCAAGTCGCAGCGGCCTATGGCAGACCATTGATTGCGAATGAGCGATGTGGAAGTTGGTACATCGATCCGAATTCTAAGGACGGAAGTGCGTATTTCAAGAGCACTGATGGGCACACCGGAGTCTGGAAATTCAGCTCGAGAAGGCTGAACTTGCACTTGCTGCAAATTATTGGGCGCAACGATGGGTTTGCGATGCCAGTCACTCATGTCGAAGGGAAGCGCTGATTGATATCTCTAAAGGTGCATTATTGTTGATTCCACAAGACGCGGCAAACGTGAGTTACTCCGACCCCTCCCCCCAATTTGATGTTAGGATATTGCTAAACTCTCCTAGGCAT
Source organism: Blumeriella jaapii (assembly GCA_009599575.1). Lineage (NCBI taxonomy): Eukaryota > Fungi > Ascomycota > Leotiomycetes > Helotiales > Drepanopezizaceae > Blumeriella > Blumeriella jaapii. Next base: position 117,747 of record VWND01000022.1, on the reverse strand, counting down.
GCCCGATGCTCTCTCCAAAACCATTCCAATCTGGTGTGCTGTTCTCAACCAAGTCCTGTTCCCATCCGAATCTTCATGGCACAATCTCTATACACCCCCGCAAGTTGTTTCTCGGTCAGAGCACGCCCAAATGGTTGCCCTCCTGCCCTCCTTCGCCGATGCGCTTCGATCTCTGAAGATCCCCTTGGGCGACTTACGATCCCAGTTCTCGAAGCCTCTACGGCCAATCTGGGTAACACCTGACTCCAAAGTAATGCCCACTTCGAATATATTCGATTCTTTCCATCCCATAATATGCTGTACTGTTTCTCGAAGAGTTACAGGCGGCGAGCTCAGCGAAGGTGGTTACATTCAGGGCGCAGGCGACGACACCGAGAACTGGGCGTACGGGCTCACGCCGCCTATATTCTGGAGCAACAAAGACGCACTTTTGTCGACCCCAGAAAGCGATCTGCCAGGCCTGATCGAAAATCTGGTCGAGAGTGCCAAAGCCACAGGCTCTGATACACTGGCATTGAGACTCGTGGAGCCCACCTCAATACTTTTCGTAGCACCGTCTTCCAAAATTCCTGCTGGGAAGGATGTATGTCAAATATCTCTGCTGTCAAAAGCCACAACACAAGCCACATGGCAGACTTCGGCAACGACAGTCGATGTAGGACTCGGTCCTCATAAACTCGGGAGCAGAAATCTTCGGACAGCGCTGCCTTTCATAGTGGAATTTGCTCGGAAAGTTCTATCTGGCGTTGGCTCTGGGGGCACACCTATCGTCGTCACCTGCGAGAGCGGGAAAGACCTTTCGATTGGCGTCGCTCTTGTACTTTCCTGCCTTTTCTTCAACAGTCAAGGTCAACTAGATCTTGGGAAGGTTGAGAAGATTGACAAAAGCTTCATTAGAAGCCGTCTTGGATGGTGCTCCACTTCGATGCCGGATGCCAACCCTAGCCGAGCAACCTTGCAAAGTGTCAACAGCTACCTAATGGAGAGATCCTAATACCGACATCCACGCCATGATCTGTGCAGCGTGAGACTTCTGATAGAGATATCCATTAGTGCCTTTGGAAGCCGCCGACCGGACATGAAGAGCTCCTGCATTAAAAAAGGCAACCATTCTCAACCAACACAAGTTGTTCGGGGTTAAAGACTGCGTCCAAAAGTTAGGTAGGTCAGCGAATGTGGGTCACTATCTGAAGGTGTAGTTGCCTCATTGCGTGAAGTCGAATCAGTCTACATGATTGCTCTTAGCTTCATGTCTTGTGTAGCTGGAGAGAGGCTGGCAGGACGTACATGGACAGAATTGTAGGCATGAATTTGGGGAGGAACTAAGACGGCCATGGAGTTGAGAGGAGGGAAGAAGTGCTGAGGAATCGTGAGGTAAGGGCAGACGGATACTACTGTGGACGATCATGGTGGTGAATAAGTAGAAGACAAAGTGGGAGCGAGAAGGAGATACTCGAAGCCGGGCAGGATTTCTGACCACCGAGATCGATCAGGATCTAGATAGATGTAGTCAGCACATTCGTAATAAGTAATGTAGTCTTGTATTTGTTTTTGGAGCATTGCGGACTTCTATTTCACGCAAGATGGTTTGTTTCACGTTCGCTGTCATTATTCACGACAGCGCCCGAGTCCTTCCTCGCTAAATCACTATGCAAAACATGCTGTTTGATAAACAAACCGCATCCAGCTCCCAGGATCGCGATACCCAACCCCGTTGAGAACACGGAGCGCAACGCCAGAGCGAAGCTGTCCTTTACGCCTTCTTCCCAGCCTGGAGGCAGATGTCTCAACTCATCGAAGTTGTCTCTGATTTTCTGGATTTCGTCCGCTGCCCCTGGTTGGCCGTCAAATCTGTTGTGCAGAGAAGCAACCAGGAGGTTCTGGTACACGGCCGAGGCAATGGTGACTCCGATCGTGGAGCCCGTCGAGCGGAACGCGTAGGTTGCGCTCGAGATCACTGCTTGGTGCTCGTGGTCTACTGCTGCGAGGATAGCCTGAAGGGTGCAAGTGAGCATGCCGCCGTACCCAAGGCCAACGAGGACTTGGTAGATGTAGCCTGGCCAGTCGGGCGCATAGAAGCTGAGGGTGGATAGCAAGCCAGTGCCGAGACAAAAGCTAGCCAGGAGAAAGAAAGACAGAACTTTGTATTCTCCAGTCTGTTTCGTGATGAGACCAGCGACGAAGGAACCCACCGCGCCTCCAGCGGCCAGGGGAATGAGGCGCGTGCCGGAGCTCATAGCTGATAAGCCTTCGACTTGGAAGAAGATGGGAATGTAGAAGATCAGCATGAACTGGACCATGGTAAAGAACCAGTTGCAGAGACAGACTGCTACAACGGTCTGGTGGACGAAGAGGCGGACCGGGATGATGGGCTCGGAGGCGACATAGAGCTCGATGTAGATAAATGCCAGCAGAGCAACGGCTGACAGAGGGATGGAGACCAGAACCAGAGGGTGTGTCCAGGGCACAACATTCCCTCCCGAGTTCAGACCGAACAAGAGCGACACGAGTGCGAGTAGCAACGTCAAGGCGCCCAAGAAGTCGACTCGCGAGAGCTTCGACCTCGCCGACTTCTTCGCTGGCACATCGACGAACCACCAGACCAGGACCGCCGACACCATCACGAACGGGACTTGGGCAAGGAACGCCAGCCTCCAGCCCCAGAGGTCGTTCACCCAGCCCCCGAACACGCCTCCAAGTGCTGCCCCAGAGCCATAGCACAGATTGCCCACGCCTTGTAGAACGCCTCTCTTCCTCAGCGGCACCAGGTCACTCCCCAGAAAGGTGCTGATGGCCATCAGGCCGCCGCCTCCCATGCCGGCGACGACGCGGCCTGCGATCATGCTCCATTCGGAGCCCGCGACGCCGCATATCACATTGCCCGCCGCGAAAAGGAGATTCGAGAGCAACAGTCCCGTCTTCCGGCCGAAGATATCAGTCAAGCGGCCAGACAGCGGCTGGCACGCAGCGTTCGCGATCAGGTAGGCCGAGGCCAGCCACGAGAGGAGGGAGAGCGAGTCGAAGCTGGTCGAGATGGGCGCCGAGAGAGTCGCGATGATAGTGCTGTCGAGGGCCCCGAGGAAGACGCCGAAGTAGACGCTGCCCAAAGTGAGCCACAGGCGCTGGGGAGAGATGTCTTCGGGGAGAACGACTTGTTCGGTGCTGCTCTGATCAATGTGACTGCCGTCGTCTTGTCCGAGGCTGGAGTTGTCGTTGTCGTTGTCGTTCTCGTTGTCGTTGTCGTTCTCGTTGTCGTTGTCGTTGTGGGCGAGAAGCGGTGACGCTTCGTCTGGAGCGCGAGCAGAGCCGCTGCTCAAGTTCCTGTCGGTTGCATAGCACAGGACAATTGCAATGGAATCGCGTAAAAAATAATTACGCACCGGGCAAAGGGCAGAATATCGCATACTTCAACATCGTGTAAGCTTTTACATAGAGTGGGCTTTAGTCGACACAGGGTGACATGCAGCTCGGAATGCCAACGACGCTCCGATCGCTCTGGTTACACTTCACCCCGCCCTCTCTTTTGCTCCGAGAACGAGCTCTGAGCAAACGAGAAAAGTAGAGTAGCTATTATGAAGATCGTCTTAGGCTGATACTGGCACACAATAGATGCAAGTCGGAAAATCCAATTGATGTTGATCATCGGTCGGTCCGGCTTTCTCCATGCTCTCCATGCTCTCTCTCCATGCTCCAGCAAGGTGCTGTGCCAGCTTCTTTGTCACCCACTCCTGGCAGTGTCTCGAGCCCGTCGTCCAAGACAGGCACGACAGAGAAAACAAAGCAAGCAAAAGTTTGACGAAAGGGTCTGCAGCAGCGAGCATAACTCATCTGTAGCTGGTATTCAGCTGTTGTTTACTTAGCCTAGCGAGCGAAAAGAGCTGGTAGACTAAGCGATATTCTGCAGATCATTGTCTTGTGCGAATCTCTCCGGCCTACGCTATTTTGTGGCTTTTGATTTATGATATCCAGGTCAAAACCATCTCCCCCTTGATTAGGTATTGAAGGATGTCCATGTGGTAAGTGATTGTGATTACTCTTCGTAGCGTTGATATCGCTTAGCAATTGGTTGAGGCTACAACCCTTTTATTGTGCCTACCATCATGCGGTTAACGTCACCCTTGATTTTGTTTCCCAGCACTCCTTTCGCAATAAAGCCCTGTCATATCCCAAACTCCGAAAGCGATATGTCCGTTAGCAGCAGGAGACAGACCTAGTCTTGTGGAGCTCGATACTACATGCGCTACTATGTAAACGCTCATCCTCGACAGCAAAGCGAGAACAGAAAATCTTACTGTTTGACCGCTTGAGCGTCACCATCTGTTGAACCCGCTTCTTCGAGGACGGAAAGATGTCCAGAGACTACGTGACATTCAAGATCTATGCCTGTGTCTGATTATGATAATTACGCCGCTGATACCAAACACCCACGGTAATGCTCATGATGACAGGCAAGACAGGGCTACATTGTCAGAGGCAATCACTCCGTCTGCTGGACACCGAGAATGCTATGGAAGGGCGTTCTGTTAGGTCACAGATACGCAATGCACTTCCCCCAGGTCTCGAAGAAATCGCAGCGAACAAACCCGGTCAACGTGGTGATCGTTCTAGAACTCGGCTCACTCGAGTAGTCTCCCTGAGCACATATGGATACCAAGGATAGAACACCAATGCGAGGGGGGATTGGGCCTTCTAGCGAGTCACCGTGGTATGTGGGTGGCACAACATAAGCGACATCAAAACAGAAACAGCAAGTGTGAAATTAGCCAGCAAGTGTAAAGTTAGCAAAAGAGCTCCGGGATCCCATCTTGTCTCAGCAAGATGTGCCCTACTGGGAAAGCACAGACACCCATAATGACAACGAGCCCGATCATCTTGATACCGGTCTCTTCTTGTGTATAGATCGGCGGTTCTCAATGGTCGCATTGTACACTTCACAACAATCGCTCTACAACTGGCTCTTCCCCTTCACGATGCCGTCCAGGGCATTCTCAAACTCCTCCCAGTGCTTGATCACAACCACACAGCCCGCATCACTGAGCACCTTGGTCATCTTCTCCTCCTCATGCTTCTCATAAGCCCCGGTATACCCGATCGTCTTGATGCCGGCTCGGAACGCTGCCGTCGCACCACTCTTGCTGTCCTCTACCGCGACGCACTCCTCGGCCGTCACGCCTAGCTTTTTCATCGCATGCAGATAGATGGCCGGGTCGGGCTTACTCGTGGGTTTCTCCAGGCTGGTGGCGGCACTGAAGACGTCCTTTCCAAAGTACTTGTCCTGGCCCACTTTCTCGATGCTGGCCACGACTCTGCGCAACGCCGAGCTGGAAACGACGGCCATCTTGTACTTGCCCGCCTGGGCCAACTTGTCCAGCTCTGCATCGGCGCCGACGCATGGCTTCAACTGCGCCTTGAGCTTCGCGATGACTTTGTCTTCTTCCGAAGACACGTACTTCTCCAACTCGGCGTCGTCCATGTCGTACTTGTACTTGGCCTTGAGCGAGATCATCATGCCGCGGAAGTTCTGGCCGACGAATTCCCCGAGGAGCTGGGGGCCGGTGTAGCGTTGAGGGATGTTGCGCGAAGCGAGGATTTCGTTGGCGAGTTCCGCGCAAGCTTCGAAGGCGAGTTCTTCGGACAGGACAAGCGTGTTCGCAGTCGAAAAGGAGGGTTGTGATCTGTCAAGTGTGAGCCCGGTACCAAGTCCGTGCCGGGGGCAGCACAGCGGAGATGGAACGAACGTTGGGCATGTTTGCAGGTGGAAAAGAGGTTGCTCGAATGCTCTTCTACGTGCGGGAGCGGAGCAATGCTTGTCGTGTTCGTTCACGGAGCTGCTGTTGGTGTTTCTGGCGCGGAGGAAGGTCGAGTCGAAGGTGTATCAATCGTCAGGTCGGCTAGATAGATACGTTTACTTCTAGATAGTAGAATGGTCGCATGAAGTGAAGTGAGGTTAGATCGTCCTTCGGATTATGCCCAGGACTGACTGGATCGGGATTCGAGAGGGAGCAAGCTGCAGTTATCGTAGGTTTTCTTGAGTGAGTGAGTGAGAGGTCGAGTTGAATAGAGTTGAATAGAGTTGAATGGAGTTGAATAGAGTTGAATAGAGTTGAATGCAGTTGTCTCGAGTTGTATCGAGTCGACAGGAGTCGACATCAACTTACCCCGCCAAAGTGGACCCTGATGCGGCCTGGCTGATCCGGCTATCTACGGACGGAGTAAACAAAGCGACACAGGCCTGGATAAGCGCTGCCCATTCATGGTCTTGGTGTTAATTCTACAGCAGGTACTGTAGAGCGACAACACGGGCAGTACAACAAGGCACAATGGGGATGAAAAAGGCCAAAGAGCGATGTTAGATGGCTTCAGAGACGCTTCAACTCCTTCTCGGTTGCGCAGCTTCAAGTCAGCACGCAACATACAGTGCATACCTACGTTCTGTACAGTACCTACTGAGTACATACAGCATATGCATACAGTACAGCATGTTCATAGTATCTGTCCGGGCGAGAATCACTTGGCCGAAGCGTGGTGCTGGGAGAACAGACAACGTTGTGTTCGACGCTCGTAGGCCAAGTTGCTGCTGTGATGAACTTGAAGAGAGACACCCCCGTGCTCGAGAGGCAACAAGGCTTTTCGGTGGAACGGAGTGCAAAGTCAAATCCACCTTCTGACACAGCAACCGGGTCGGGGCGAACTGGGCTGGCTGCCAGAACGAGTCAGAAAGATAGACGATGCGATGGACCAAGGCTCTCGCACAGGCAAAGAGAAACGATGTACAGACGGTACCACACGGCGTCGGACAAACAGCAAACACAAAGCTTGATGCTCTTTGCGGTCCTCACTGGCGTCGAGAATCGAATCCAAACACCCCAAACACGGCGCGTCTCAGCCTCGTTCTCGGCCTCGGCCTCGTTTATTTCAGGAGACTTTCTCGCTTGTCTGCACGTCTTGTGTTGACATTCTGGGCGGCTGAGGCGTCAACCCCAAGGCTTCTTCTAAGTTTCTCTCACAACACGGAGAAAGCCAATAACAGTTGCCCCTTTCTCGGTTCCCCACTCGCCTCCATCTCCATCTCCAGCTCGCCAACAGCCAAAACACTTCCTCACAACACATCAACCGTGGCCGAACCATCGTTGGATCCTCACGCTGCCATCACTCCCTCCCTCCCTACAGTACCTACACTGCCGTACACTCCCTGCTTCAGCTCAAATATCGAAGCGCAAGCAGAGGAAGAGAAACGAGCAGACAGACAGACCGTCCGTCCGTCCGTCAGACACAGCCGCCCAAGATGGTCGAGTTCGATGTCCACAACATGCAGAAGATCAAGACGATGGTGCACATCACGCAGATGGTCTTCATCGTCGTCGCCATCGTCATGCAGATCGTCGTCTATAGCAAGGCCCAGCAGATCAGCGGAAGAACCGGCTGGTATTTTGGAATGGTGCGCTGCTCTTCCTCCTCCTCCCCCGACGGCTGCGTGCGAGCTAATCCGTGATGTGTGCACAGTGTTTCCTCACCATTCCCGCCGTCATCTTCTTGACCATGACCGTCCGCTTCCCCCGAACCCGCAAGTTCGCCAACCCGTACGCCCTGGCCTCCGTCGACTTCATCTACTGCATCGCCTGGCTCTCGGCCTTCGCGTCCCAGGCGACGTACAACTCGAGCGGTCAGTGCAAAGGGGCGTGTGGTGCCAGCAAGGCCGTCGTCGGGCTGGGCGTTTTCATCTGGTAGCCTTTCCCTCCACATGGACAGAGAACGAGGCAGCAGAGGCTAATCCCACACCAACAGGCTCTTCTGGATCGTCACCACCTTCATGTCCTTCTACGGCGTCGTCTACTACCGGCGCGAAGGTTACCTCCCAGGCGCCTCGCGCATTCCTTTCAACGCCCAAGCCATCGACCCCGACAAAGAGGCTTTTTCGACCGCCCCACACAGCGACGCGTACGAGCCGGTCCACCACGCCGACGGACATGAGCTGCCGCACCAGGAGGCTCTCTACGGTAGTGGCGGTACGGTCAATCTGGGCAGGTCGGAGAGTTATGGAGGTTACCAGCCGCCTGCGGTGCACGACGAGCCTTCCGGCTATGAGAGCTATAGCGGCGCGGCGCCTGTGATGGAAGATGCAGGGTCGGCGAGGTTTCCGGACGCGCGCTACGCGAACAGTGGTGGGATCTTGGAGGATACAGGTAGGTAGAACGATGGAGGCATTGAGGGCAACATGAGCGGTGTTTTGATAGCAGAGGGATCGGCGTTTCGAGCATACGTTTCCGGTGCGAAGCGTAACGTCCATACCATAGCTGCGCAGTTGACGCACTCTTTTTATGCAAGACTAGACGAGGTTGTCAATGCCGAGGGTTGGAGCTCCCGATGTCGAGGATATCGAGTCTGGAATCGAATAGGGGCTGTGTCAGGAACCATACGCAGGGAGAGGCCCTTCCATGTTTTTACAAGCTCGTTCGTCCTTCGCCTTCTGTCCGTAGCAGACACAAGCCTGCCCTTTCAGACCAGACACACGAAAAGTGGATTGCCGCTGGTTCTGACAAGCTCTCAGAGATCGTCATCGTCTTGGGCTTCAATTTTTGCTTGTGTACCTACATTCTATTTCCTGTCTACGCTTTGCGCAGCTTCCTCGTAAGCGTACAACCCCGCAGCCTAAGTTGGCTATTGGTATTTGTCTCAAGCACATAACGGCGGCTTTGCAAACTTGATCTATGACTCCCTGGCCATTGCGGAAAGAACAACAACTCGTCAACCAAAGTCGTTTCGCACAGTATCATACCGTTTGTACCTCGCGTTGAGCTGGGCCTGGGTTAATTCTATCGCTGTTGAATATTGGATGTATAAAACCGTGCCACGATGATGCTGAGGGAACAACAGTTACTCCCTACTTAGCCGAAGCTGAGTGTACTGGTGAGTTGTCTCTGAATGCCTCGATGTTCATCCGACTCAACAAGCAGTGTCTGTTCGACCGATTTGTACTGGCAGATTAGATCGTTATGGATTGGGAACGTTTCCGCCGTCTTACTCATAATTACCATTCTATCTACATATTGCACGGTAGGGTCGTACAATAGCCCCAATTGAATTCCAATGTTTTAAACATATCTGCGTGAGCAATTTCATCTTCACGCCTCATCTAAGCTCGAGTACCGACAAATTTGCCCACACACGGATTTTTACTTCACCTGATTTCCCCGAAACACAGTTCTTTTCAAGATGCGAATCTTTAGTGTGTTGGATATACGACAATTGCATAACAGACTGCGAGGTTTTGACTGCAATAGGAGACCCAACTTCACATTTCGGCGGTTTCACAAGCCTAGGATAATTCAGCGGTTCATGAATTATCGATTATCGCTACACCGCGCTGCTGATGTTCGGTAAGATGTGTACTCCGAAATATTTCAGTAAAGGGTTCTCGCTGTGGACGCATCGGGGTAGAAAAGACAGATTGTAAAGGTGATAGAGCCTGCCTGACCCTTAAATCACCCTATGTAGTTCTAGCCTATCCGTTATCAGGTTTCATATCAGAAATGAAACTCCATATGGGAAATTTAATTTATCAGATAGATCAAGAGTTTGTAAAAACAGGTCTTTGCAAGTGTTTGCAAAAGCAGTGCAAGAAACTCGTGACTTCGTTTGTTTATATCACATGTTCGTCTACTATTCGCTGTAGTGCTAGATTAGCCGATGTGTTAGCCAAAGCCCCTCGCCATCTTCACCTTCATATTGCGAACTACCCTCGAGCCATAAGTGCCTTCTAAGTATTGAAACATTGTTGATTTTAAACTACGCTGCTATGCTTTTGCGCCGGACGTCGAGCTTGATTGCATTATGCCAAGTACAAGTGTTAAGAATACACTATCCTTTCAGCAAGAAAAATTTGAATACATGTAACGAGATTCTTCGCTTCGAGAAGCTACCACTATCCCAGGCAATTTCATTATAAACCTAACCTCTTTGCTTGACCTTGTGTCAAGATTTTCGAAAACCTATCTTTTTAAAGTGGAGGGTTACGATTGACAGCTTTGGCCTTCCCTCGCCTACTCTGTAGCTTCTCACTCGAAGCTGGTACTGTTTATAAATCAGCTTGAGCCCAGACAGACCAGGAAAGCGATGCTGTAGCCAGAGTGACGGATGTAATACTTCCGCCACTGGGACAGCTGTATCCCTCACTGAGTGTAGAGGTTGGTTAGACCGCTGCATTCGCCCAAGGAACGGATGATGACGGTACAGGCGTTTGACGACAAGGGACCTGGCGTGGCCTGATTTTTCTCGACCTTTCTTTTTTTTACTTCAACATCAAGTACGAGGAAATTTGCAAATTCTTTGCGAATTGGTGCATATGTAGACAAGCATTGTTGACACGGGAGCTCCCTAAACGAGACTTCCCTCGGGGCAAAGCTTGGTGCCGGAAAATTATATCGCCTCGACTCCTCTATTTTTCCGTCCCCGTCAAGGCCCGGGACGGTGAATATCTCAGCGCAGCTTTTCTGATATCTTCTTCCATTCATCCATTCACTTTCACTCCACACGTGAAGCTTCGATTCTCTCCCATCGTTTTCATTCAGTTACACCTTTCAAATTGAGCGGTCTATCCTATCATCAACAACATGACGGCTCCCAGGCCCCTCGATGTCCTTATGGTGGGTACCGGCGAGTACACGACTGGTTTCGTGGGCGGAGGAGCTTCAGGATCAGACAAGAAAGTCGGGGTTGTAGGACTCACGATGTTTGATTTGCGGCGACGAGGTAAAGTTGGGAAGCTGTCAATGGTGGGCACATCGGGAGGAAAATACCCCGCTATCCGTATGTAGTGCAACCCTTCACCAACCAGTTACTTCAGCTTCCAGTTGGAATTGACGATGACTGACATGAGGATGCAGGCGAACATCTAGACAAAAACATCACTCAGTTCTACAACGGCCTCGATACTTCGTTTGAGAGCTACCCGCCAAACGACAAGACCGACCCCCTGGCCTACAGAACAGCCATCGATGCCCTTTCTCCCGGTTCGGCCATCACGATTTTTACCCCAGATACCACCCACTATCCAATCGCGCTGTACGCCATCCAACGGAAGATCCACGTTTTAATCACCAAACCCGCGGTCAAGACGCTCGAGCACCACCAGGCCTTGCTAGCAGCAGCAAAGGAGCATGGGGTCTTTGTTTACATCGAGCACCACAAACGGTATGACCCAGCGTACGCCGATGCACGCTTCAAGGCGCAATCTCTGGGCGACTTCAACTATTTTTACAGCTACATGAGCCAACCGAAGAGCCAGCTCGAGACGTTCAAGGCCTGGGCCGGTGTAGACTCCGACATCAGCTACTACCTGAACTCGCACCACATCGACATCTGCGAGTCGATGGTTCAGCAGAGGGGATACACGCCGGTCAGAGTATCGGCCTCAGCATCAAAAGGTATAGCGGTGGGGTTGGGATGCGACGCTGCCACCGAAGACACGATTTCTCTGCTCGTGCATTGGGCCCTCAAATCCGACCCTTCGAAACAGGCAACGGCTGTATATACCGCCTCGTGGACAGCGCCGCAGAGAGCGGGTGTGCATTCCAATCAATACTTTCACTACATGGGCGCCAACGGAGAGATCCGTATTGATCAGGCAAAGCGCGGGTACGACGTTGCCGACGATTCGGTTGGACAGCTGATGTGGTATAACCCATTCTACATGCGGTATGCGCCGGATGAAGAAGGCAACTTTGCCGGTCAGGGCGGGTATGGGTATGTAAGCTTCGAGAAGTTTGTGGATGGGTGTGTCAAGGTCAACGCGGAGGGCCCGAAAGCATTGGAGGTCTTGAATCAGAGGGGCCTACCGACGCTGAGGAATACTGTGGCGACGACTGCGATTCTGGAGGCGGGGAGAGTAGCGCTCGATGAACGGAGGGAGGTGGGGATCAAGGAGGAGGGAGGAGTTTGGAGTCTGATTTGAGGAAGCGGTTGGCGAGGGAGGATTGAGGAACAGAATTGATGATATCTAGGCTTTTTGTTCTCATCAACCTGGTTGCTCGCCCTTCTTTTCCCTCCAAAGCGAAACTGCCCCCAGCCGGCCCCGGAAAGCTACGGGATATCACAGGCCAAATCGAGTCTTCGCATCGCATCGCACCGTCTTCTACAAGTCAGCTTTCGGCGCCCCCCCTTTTTTGATTTCCTCCACAATGTCCTTTTCTATACTCTCCGGCTTCGTAACACTCGCCCACCGTCCCTTGACCTTGCCATCCTTCCCGATCAACCACTTCTCAAAGTTCCACTTCACTCTCTTCAATCCCAAGAGTCCGGGCTTCTCTTCCTTCAGCCATTCAAAGAGCGGACTGGCCGCGTCCCCGTTGACGTCCGTCTTGCCCATGATGGGGAACGAAACACCGTAGTTGAGCTGGCAGAACTCCTGGATGCTGTCGTCGGAGCCGGGCTCTTGGCCGCCGAATTGGTTGCAGGGGAAGCCGAGGATGACGAATTGGTCGGGGTAGGTGGCGGAGATGGACTTGTAGATTTTCTCGAGCCCTTCGTACTGCGGGGTGAAGCCGCACTTGGAGGCAGTGTTGACGACGAGGACGACTTTCCCGGCGTAGGTCGACAAGGGAACCGGGTTGCCTTTCTCTGTTGGTTGGCGGTTTAGTTAGCAATTGGGCCGGTTGAGGAGTGGAGTGGGGTGGCGGCGGGGTAGCCGCTGGTGGATGGGCTGTTGAGATGCCCGGAGACTCGAGTGAGAGACGAGATGGCACTCTAGTACTTACTATCCAGAGGCTTGAAATCATAGAACGTGGTAGCGGATGCCATGATTGCGCTTGGTTGTTGTTGTTGTTGTTGTTGGATGCGTTGGGGGGTGGATTGCAGATGTCTCTTGGAAGAAAAAGAAGAGTCGTTCTTCGCAGTGGCAGCAGTAAAGCTCCTGGTCTTCACCCTAACCCGAAGAGGAAGTGTAATCGACGATGATGCAAGGCGCCTACTCGAGGGGAAAAGGGCACGCATGGATGTGAGATATCTACCGTATATTTGGCCTTCGAAGGCTTTTACAGTAACGTACATATAACAGATGTGAATATTTACTAAGATCGCCTCGGCTCTTGCACGTCGGCCCGCGACCACTCATGATCACGTGGTCTCGAGGTGGGGTGGCGTTGTTTTGTTTGCGTTGAGAAGCGTACCTCACCTGCTCGACCTCAAGACCATCATGGCAGATTCGAGGCAAAGAAACATCGTGATTGTTGGTAACTGATTCCTATATGCCTTCTCCCTTCTCCTTCTCCCTTCTTAGATCATGGCCCGACTAAAAATCACCACAGGTGGAGGCATCATCGGCTGCACGACCGCGTACTTCCTCACTCGCCACCCCGCCTTCAACCCCGCCATCCACAGCATCACCATCCTCGAAGCGACGGCCATCGCCTCGGGTGCCTCAGGGAAAGCCGGCGGCCTTCTTGCGCTCTGGGCATACCCATCGAGTATCGTGCCCCTTTCCTACAGACTCCACGCCGAGCTGGCGAACAAACACGCCGGGCCGGAGAGGTGGGGATACAGAGCTGTACATTGCGGATCCTTGAGCGCGAAAGGGAAGAGCCATCACAAGACCGATACCGAAGGAGTGGACGATGCTGCTATTAAAGGAGAGGCATGGCAGAAGCTGCCGAAAACGACTAAGAAGGCCGTGGTGCCGAAAGGCGTCCCAGCGGAGCTAGACTGGTTCGACGACGAGGCTGTAAGGGCTTATTCGGAAATGGGGACACCAGAAACGACGGCCCAAGTCCATCCGTATCAGTTCACAACTTCCATGGCAGACCTGGCTACGGATGCTGGTGCTCAAGTCATTCTGGGCGCTGTCACGGCCATTGATTACACGGGCCCTAATGGCGTCAAGGCAGTATCGTACGAGGATAAGGAGACGAAGCATGTCCACACTCTGCCGGCGACGGATGTGATTTTATCTGCGGGGCCGTGGACAAGCCATATATTCCCTAAGGCGCCGATCGAAGCAGTAAGAGCGCATAGTGTTGTCATCGAGGCGGACGTCAGTCCATACGCCGTGTTCAGCGAGATCTCTTTGCCCAAAGACTTCGGTCGCACTGGCCGAGGCGATGTAAAGACTAGGAGACACGGTACAAGCGTCTCCCCGGAAATGTATGCCCGGCCCGACGGAACAGTCTACGCATGTGGTACGCTTATCTTCTGAATCCTTTCCAGTTAACAGTCTTATTAACAGGGCTCTCCATTAGGCGAAGGAGATTCCCTCGTTCCCTTGCCTAAGTCTAGCGACCTTGTTGTCTGTGACGAGGACCGCTGTCAGGACATAATTGACTACTGCGGCTCCATTTCGATGCCTATGCGGACCGGCGCCGTCCTCGCAAAGCAAGCTTGCTATCTTCCGTCTGTAGCAGGGGGCGGCGGCCCGCTGATTGGAGAAACCGGAATCAAAGGGCTGTTGATCGCGACAGGACATACGTGCTGGGGGATCCAGAACAGTTGTGCTACCGGAAAATTGATGAGCGAGTTTGTGTTTGAGGGGGGTGCAAAAAGTGCGCGAATCGAGGGCTTAGATCCAAGGAGGTTTTTGTGAAAGAAGTTGGCGAGAAAGCGTGCATACAAACAGTTGGATAAACAGTATCTGTTGGTATCACTTAAGGGGGGTTGTGTATACACAGGGTTGAGATATTGCAACAACTGGGATTGTATTGCGAAAAAGATCTAAAGAGTAAACTAGCTATCGCACGGAGTATATGTAGGTAGGGCTGCACGCTTGCAGCCTGCAGTCACGTGGTATGATCATGTGATTGTGCGCATAACCAACCACCATATACCTACACTAGCAACTTTTTTATAGAAATTAACCATAGCTAGCTAGTTAGCTAAACTCCTTCTAATTGTACATATAATCGTTGTGACGACTCATTCTTTTGCCACCTCTCGTGTCATCCCAGCAACTGCGTGTAGCTGCAAGCTCCCTGGTCTCCTGGTGGGTCTTCCATCAATTGTGGAAACTATTTATATATATAAAGCACTTTCCTTTTAGCATTTCTGCCTTTTGCAATTGTTAATTTTAAATAAATATTTTTGTTACAAAACGAAAAGCTCGTTTTTTATATTATATAAATATCTCGTATTTTTTCCTATTTATTTTTTAATAAATATAATATATTTTCTGGGGCCTGCGGAGCCCCCGAACTGCCTCGTTTGCGTCTTTCGTCTTCCGTGCCTAAATAATTGATTTCTTAGCCCTTCGATTAATTAAATCGTTATATTGTTAACAACTTTTTTTTTACGCTAGCGACGGCGTAAACTATTTTTTTCCTCGAATTTTTTACGAATTATATTAAAATAATCGACCGGTCGTAAAAAGGCTTATTTCCGCATTCCGTAAAAAACAGCTTTTATTTAACGATCCCTTTTTTAGCAAAGTGTTGGTATTACAGGTGGTGATACAGATACGACTAGTCGTAGTAAATCGGGTTGAAACTGTATGCATTCTACTAGGTCTAGCTGGTATGAAAATATAAGATAGATATGCGAGCGCTAGCGGGCGCTAGCGCTGCGCACCTACAACTATGATCCCGCATCACCTGATCCCACGTGACTCCTATAGGTATTCCTACACTGGCAGTCTTCTTTTTTCAGTAGAATACGTTTCTGGCTTATAACGTATTTAAACGCAATTGCAAATTGCAAATTAGCCCTTTTCTTTCCTATTTACCCAGCTCTCCATTCTAATCGTCAGCTTGTTTTCTTCGATAAACGTCGTAAACGTTCTGTTTGGAACTGCTTTCGTTATAGCGTTCGCCAGATTATTCTTGCCGTTAATCCAGCGAATTTCTGCTATTTCTCGCTTTTTTTCGTATGACTGGCGTAACGCTATAACATCGACCATAAGCCTTTTTTCCTTTGTCGTTCTAAATTTCACTAAGCATTCGTATAATAAATAGAAGTCCGTGCAAACGATTAATAAAATTTTTAATAAACTAAGCTGTTAAATAATTTGTTTCAAAGTAGTCGCAATCGCAATTGCTAAATCGGCTCCGGCTATTTGTGACGAACCTCATATATTTCCCTTAAGATACAGACAGAGAGCTGAAAGGTAGGAAGCTCTCGGGGCGAACTATATACACTGTAGAACCCCCTGGCCCTGGCGCTACGCCAGAAATGTAACGGAAGGCTGAATTGCCGAAAGCCGAACAGCCGAAGGGCCAGGCCGTTACACTACCCCCCCCTCCGAAAAAAAAGCTGGCCTCTCAGCTGTACAGAAAATTATACCGAAGGTTCGGCACACCGAAATGAAATGAACGAACGACTGCAATTGCAATCAAAGAATAAAGGAGTGTAAAAATGAAAGAAAACCACTACTGAAAACCCCATTCCGAACCGTCCGAAAACTCCTCAGCCAGTGCAGCCTGAATTTCAGCCTGATCCTTTTGGCCGAACAAATCTATTGCAGCCAATTGCTTGCTTTTCAGAATCTCAAATAGCGGATCTGAAATTGGTGCAACTGATTGTACGGTCCCAAGCCTCTTTTTGAGCTATCGACGAAATAGAAGCCTTAGGCAGAACTGGATCCTTCTGCTTTAGAATTAAAGTTTCATACATGTTGAATGCTTTTGAAACCTCAATTGCTCCTAGCTTATCGATACGTTCGAGCTTTTCTCGTTCGCGCTTTTTCGATTTGCGTAATTCTCATAGGGTCGCCACCGTCGTAACGTCAGCCGGCGGGTCGGTGTATTCGTACGCATACCGATTATCCTAGAAGGGTTGCGAAAGCGTTCCGAGGAATGCTAAGGCCGGGCTGGCCCGAAGGAAAGGAAGAAAAAGGACCCAAATTGGCAGGGCCGAATTGAAAGGCCGAATTGACTGGAAGGGCCGAAACTGAAAGGCCGATATTAACTAAGCCGAAAACTCGAACCAATTGAACGTTGCAAAAGTGCAATATGCAACTTTGGTGGTAGGTGAATCCATATAGCCCCGGAATAGCCTTTTCATCGGGTCGGCTAAACCAATCCGAAAGGTCGATTCGTACTTAAACTTTCGAATGAGAGGTAACAAGGTTTGACTGGATTTTCAGGCTCCACCGAAATTGTCAGGTTCGGGTAAATACGGCCTGGGCCGACGATTTTCGGTAAGATCGCCGATTCGAAGAAAGGTTGAAAATTTTCAAGCTGCTGCTCAAGTTCCAAGGTGCGTTGTTGTATTCGTAATTGAATAGAACTGGCAGAGCTGTTCAGAAAGTGGTGTAAACATAGCTATGACGTAGCTAGTCTAGAAGCGAATGAATATAAAACAAAGGGGAGGTTGGTGCTGTAGTAGCTGTCGGGGGTGCTTTTGGGTCGGAAGCACCAAGTTATCGGTGGGAGTAGTCGTATTGAAGTGTAGTATGGTAAACGCTAGTATGGCGGTAGCGTTCGAGAAGGTGCAATAATCGTAGTAGTAGAAGTAGGTAGGTGGCGCAATTGATCGGAAGCGCCTGAAACAATAAATTTCGGAAGGTGTAGAATGGTGCGAGAGGTCGGATACACCGGAGACGATATAATGGCGAGAGTTGTAGTCGATAAAAGGGGTCAATAAATCAATAAATGGGCATCCGCAGATCCCGAACAATAAAAGTGCGCCCGCAGGCCAATAAACCAATAATCAATATCAATAAAGTCAATAAATACGACGCTACTCCGAACGAAGGGTCTGTATAGTGTGACGAACCTCATATATTTCCCTTAAGATACAGACAGAGAGCTGAAAGGTAGGAAGCTCTCGGGGCGAACTATATACACTGTAGAACCCCCTGGCCCTGGCGCTACGCCAGAAATGTAACGGAAGGCTGAATTGCCGAAAGCCGAACAGCCGAAGGGCCAGGCCGTTACACTATTATTCCCAGAATTTCGCTAGCTAATACGCTTTTTATAACACGTCGGCTTTTAATAAAGCTAAAATATATAACGTTGTCTTATATAAAAAAGTCGTCGTTTTCGAATAAAATATTTTTATTACTAATAGCGATAACGTAACTAATTTGGCTATTTAAATTTTTATTATTAGCAAAAAAGCCGTTTACAAACACGTATAATTTTATGCGATTCAGATCGAAAGGTATATTATGACGACTCACTCTGTTGCCACCTTTCGTGTCACCCCAGCAACTACGTATAGCTGCAAGCTTTCTGGTCTCCTGGTGGGTCTTTTTATTAATTATGGAAATTATTCATATATATAAAACTTTTTTTTTAGCAATTTCTGCTTTTTGCAGTTGTTGATTCTAAATAAATATTTTTGTTACAAAACCAAAAGCTCGTTTTTTATATTATATAAACACGGCGATCAGTTGATTGATTTTTCAGCCTTCCGATTGATTAAATCGTTATATTATTAACAACTTTTTTTCTACGCTAGCGACGGCGTAAACTATTTCTTTTCTCGAATTTTTTACGGATTATACCAAAGTGATCGACCGGTCGTAAAAAGGCTTATTTCCGTACTTCGCGAAAAATGGCTTTTATTTAACGATTTCTTTTTTAGCAGAGTTTTTCAGCTTCTGCTATTATATTTTAATTTTTTTTTTTTCAATTAGCAAAAAAGCAGCTTTTTTCAAAAGCTTTTTTTTTTAAAAAACAATCCTCTTCCCGAAGAAAAAAAAACAAAAAAAAAGGCAAAGCGCTAACCATTTCGCTTGCCATTTTTTTTTTGCAATCTAGCGCTGAAAACATTTAATTAAGACTTTTGCAAAATCAATTGAAAAAAGCGCAAAAGCGTAAACGACAACTTTTAGAAATTATACGACTGCGACAAATCTTTTAATCAAAACGTTTAATAGAATTTATTAAACGTGCTTTTGTCAGTCGCGAATTTACTGCTTCTTTTTTTTTTCGCAACGTTTTATTTCAATTAATAAACGCTGCAAACCAACCTCCACGCTTTTCGCGAACTTTTTTTGAATTTTTTTATAACGGCCAAGATTCTAGCGCGCTTTTTAAACGCTATAATTTTTATTTATTTATTAATTTTCGATTAGCTTGTATAAAACGCGTTCCGAATTTTAAATTTAAGCTAAATAATAATAAAAATTATAAAACACGCTATTGAAAAAATAAAGTTTTCGATAACCTCGAATTTTACCACGATTATTTCGCTAACGATCGATTTCGCAAAAATTACATATTCGATCAAACCGAAAGCGTAGCAAAAAAATTCCTGACTCCGCGAATTTTGGACCGTTCCGATTTTATATTTTCCGAAAAATTAATAAAAAAAATCGCCGATTTCCTGGCTGACCTTTCCGACGTTTAAAAAACCGAAGACGAATTCAAAATACTTGTAATAAATACGCACGACGACTTTTAGCGATTTTACCTGCGATTTTTTATTTTCGCAGCGAACGCTTAAATACGAATTAACAAACAGCTTCGAAACGCTTTTCGCGATAAAATACTAAAGCGTTTACGAAAAAAGCTGCATTTGAAATAAACGCGTATAACGATTTTTAAAAATTGGCTTATCGCCGTCCGATAAAAAAAACAAAATCAATTGGCTAAACGAATTTTATACGCGAATCGCTTTTCAATCAAATCTACTATTTATTAAAATAGTAAATCCTTAATCAAAGCGTATTACGAATTAAATCGTACGTACGAAAATCGTTTAAATGCTTCATAAGCTTTTTTTCAGCCCTTTGCTGTTTTTTTTTCTTTTCCACGTCAAAACGCCTTCTTTGGCGTTTTTTTTTTTCGATCGGACTAACGACAACGCTCGTTTTTTATTTCATATCAGAAAATTCAAAAAGGCTAATCTGCACGACTTTTACGGGCCGACCCTCGGTTCTATTTAAAAGCCCTTTCAGGCTAATAAATATAAATAAAATCGAACCGGCCGAAAATTCGCCTTTTGATAATAATAATAAAAACGAAAACCTTTTTCCAAACGATTTTCAAAACGTATATAAAAAAGTTGAAAGCTTTTCCGCTAATCGAAGAAACGCCCAAGCCTAAGCAAAGCTTTTTTTTTAAGCGTATTACGCGATATGCGTTATTTTAACGTTCGAAAGCTTTTTAATAACGATTTATTAACAATTCTCGTTATATTTATCAAAAATAGCTTTTCGTATAAAATAAAAGCGCTCGCCGATTTTGAAGCGAACGGTTATGCGTTAATCGATTCGGCGCTGATTAAATCCCTTTTTTTTTTTTTAAAACTTTTGATTTAATTTCTTCCGGCTCTTTTTCCTATAAAAAAGTATAATAAAACTCGTAGCCATTTAATTACATATTTTACGCTTTTCAATTTTATTATTAATAATCGAATACAATCGTTTATTTTTTTTTTAATTATTAATCTCGGAAATTATAATATGATTCTAAAAAAAGCTTAGCTGGCCGAATATTAAATTTTATTAAATTATAATAAACGCAAGCTTTATTGGCCGAAGTTTTACCCCCCTATAGTTTTTTACGTTCGCTATATTAAAATTTTTTATTTGCATTTCCGAAAGATTTAATTTCGCTATTAAAACGACGCTGTAAAACGTAATAAAAACTTTAATTAATTATAGCAGATTTACGACGCTATGCGAAGCGCGAAAAGATCGAATTTTATTCGCGGTGTTAATTTCGATAGCGACGCTAATAGAATAATACAAAAAATTACACCATTTTTCCAGGCTGCCGATTCCTTTTTTATTATTTCTTTTTCTTTTTTTTTTTTTTTTTTTTTTTTCGTCAAAACAGCTTTTTTCGTTCTACGAAAAACAATTATATCAAAAACCGAAGAAAAGCTTTCGCCGCGATAATTTTTCAATTTAATATAATCGATAGTTTAAACAAGCTATTTTTTGAACTTTTCAAACGAATAGTTCGAAAACGAATCTTTTAATTTACTGCTTATTTAATTTCCATTTGCCAAATTATTATATACGCTTTTAAGTTAATTTTTAGAAAAAAAGCAATTAAAGTGTTTTTAATTTTCTTGTACGAAATCGATAAAATACTAAACGATTTTACGTATAACACTTTTTTTAAAACCCAATTTTACAGTTTTTTCGAACGTTTTAGAACCAACGAAATATCGATTTCGACCTTTTTAATCAGCTTAGTAAAACTAATTTCGAATAAATCTTTTTTCGAATTTTTTTCTTCGAAGTATAAAAACCTCGAATACGTGTTTTTTAAGGCCGCTAATAACGAGCTAGCCTTTTACCGGCCTTACGATTATAAAATCGAATTTATTATAAATAAGAAAAAGCTGAAATATATTCTTTTATATAAAATATCGATTTCAAAGCTCGAAATTATTAAAACTTATTTATAAAATAATTTTAACAAAAGCTTTATCGAACCTTCCATCGTTTTTTTCGCTGTTCCAATGTTTTTCGCTAAAAAACCCGACGGTTTATTGCGTTTTTATATCGATTATCGAGCTTTTAATAATGTTATTCGTAAAAATCGCTATTTTCTTTTTTTTATCGATAAAACCTTTGCTTGTTTTTCGGAAGCGCGAATTTTTACGAAGCTTGATATTCGTTAAGCTTTTTATAAAATTCGAATAAATTTCGCTAATAAAAAACTGACGACGTTTCGTACGCGTTACGACGCCTATAAATGCAAAATGCTATTTTTTAATTTTATTAATAAATCCGCAATTTATTAACGCTATATAAACGACGTTTTTTTCGATTATTTGAACGATTTCTGTATTATATATCTGAATAACATTTTTATTTATTCGTCCGATCTTTTGAAATATGTTATATACGTTCGCAAAATGTTTTAAAAGCTCGCTAACGCTGAATTACAGACCGATATTCGAAAGTCTGAATTTAATATTATTCGGACCCGTTATTTAAGTTTTATTATTTCGATTAAAAGCCTAAAAGTAAATCCAAAGAAAATCTTCGTGGTCGTTTATTAAAAGCCTTTTATTATTGTAAAAGATGTACAAAGCTTTTTTGGTTTTTGTAACTTTTACCGACGTTTTATTCGAAATTACGGTATAATTGCAAAGCTTCTGGTTTATTTAATCAAAGCTAACGTTTTTTATAATTTTATTTTTAAGTGTTAAAAAAGTTTCGACCTTTTTATACTAGCTTTTATTATTGCATTAGTTTTATAATATTATAGGCAAAATCTTTTTTGCATATTAAAAACTAACGCTTCCGACGGCGTAATAGCTTTTGTGCTTTCGCAATTTCATAGCGACGACTGGCTTTTAATCGTTTATTTCAGCAAAACCATAGTTTTCGCAAAGCTAAACTACGTCGTATACGATAAAAAAATGCTCGCAATCGTAAGATTTCTAAGCAATTTTCGTGTTAAATTAGCTAGCTTAGTTTATTAGATTAAAATTATTATTAATTATAAAATCTTAAAGTATTTTATAACTTTCAAATTTTTAAACGCTCGATAAGCACGCTGGGCCGAGCTTCTCGCCGATTATAACTTTTTTATTACGTACAAACCAAGTAAATACAATTTTTTGGCTGACGTATTAACACGTCGTACGAACGAATTCGATCGTCAAAACTTTTTTAAACGTATTTAGCGCCTGCAAACCCTTTTTCGAGCAAATCAGATCGATTACCGCCTTTTGATTGAAAAACTTCGACTTTTCACGGCTTTCGAAACAGCTGTTTTTATCGTTGAAATAATTAATTTTTTTTTCGTATTTCGTATCGTTAATCAAATTTTCCACGCTAATCGCACAGCTAGCAGCTTGATGGCCCTCCGAAAGAAAGCTGTACGAAACGCTACGAAAGGAAACGATAATAACAATATTCCGTTTTCGTATATATTTAAACGCGATCTGCTGTTATATTACGGTCGCTTAATAATATTAAACGTCGATTATTTTCGTCTGGCTTTTATACGAAAAATGCACGACCAAATTTCCACCGCTTATTCCAGCGCTCGCAAAACTACGCAATTGTTTTCGGACCAATATTATTAACGAAGTATAATAACTTTTGTTGCGCTATATTTACATTCCTTTATTTCCTTTCATTTCTTTTGTTCCAGATTTATTCTTCCTGTACGCTTTCAGTAGTTAGATGTTCCTGGAGCTCGGAAAGGCTCGTAGTCACGTGATAACGAGCCTTTTCGGAGACTAGTTTTTCCGAGCGACTGACTAAGCGAGCCCGAACTTTCCGTTTTCTGCGGAGAGCTCGCCAGTCAGATTTAGAATAATACAAGTAATATTTTATTGCATATAATTCATCCGTTCCAGCTTTCGGTGAGGGTTTCTACCGACTATTCGGCTATGCACGACAGTTATGAGCTCCGGAGCCAATTAATAAGCTTTTTTCTGCAATGCATACGCTAGGAGATTCGTTGGGAGCTTTTACCGGTCAATCTATTCGAATTATCAAGAGATATTCGTGGGAGGTTATATTTTGCAAAGTTTTCCTTATTTGGCAAAAGGCTACGAATCGATAAAAGGCTATTGAGAGTGCGGGAAGCATTAATTTTTCGATCTTTTTAATTTACAAATTTCATTTTTATTTTTTTATTTTTTTTAATCCAGTTAATCGATCTTTTATAACGAAAACAATATGTCGGCCTTCACGAAGAAGGAGGTTTTCTTTTACGACCCAAAATCGTGGATTTTCTGATTAGGAGCGTACAAATTTCACCGATCAGGGATTTTTCCCTTCGATTACACCGATCCTGACTTTCCATTTCGCTTTTTTATTAATAAACGACCATAAAAACAATCGTTTTATTAGTTTATCGATCAGAGAAACAGAAAGCGCTAAGTAAATTACGATCGAAAATGCGCCGAATACAATGGCATAACCGAGGCAGAAAAGGCCGCCGTTACGATTGGTAATTCTTTCGATAGGCCTCGACCAGCCAATCTGATCTTCGACGATTTGAAAAATAAGATCGATTACCTTTTCAAGAATTATTTAAAGAAGCTTAAAAAGTGGCAGGAGTACGTTACTGTCTATCAGAAGTTGCTCGATTGGATCTTTTCAATTGTAAAAACCAGTTTGATAAACTTTGCAATTGCTTAATCGAAGATTAACGCTATTAATAATAAAAAAGCGTACGCTATTTTTCATATTAATTTGCAGAGAGATTTTTTGATAGATGGGAGTATGCGTAAAGTTAAGGATTTATATTATAAAGGGAAGCAGAGGTTATTCTAGGCCTTCGTTCGTATTTTGAAGAAGAATATTGCTTTTGCATATTTTTCCGTGGTTAGCTTCGTCAGATCTGACTACAGGAACACTTTTCGCAAGGCGTACAGCGGAAAGGTGAATATCACCGAGTAAATGAAGGAATGGCAGACCGCTTATAGAGCAGCTGTCGAGTACAAGATTTCTAATATGGATGGCCGCTACGCTGCCACCGATTTTCTCGACGTAATCGCCGCATATATTAATTCACAGTGGGCGAACGGCAAAAAGGCTGAGTATTTGGAAGACGAATTTGCCGGCCTTTTTATAAAAAAGATTTTAATCGAACTGAATTTTATAATTTCTTTTTTTAAAAATAACCGAGGATTCGATAATTCAGGCCGAAAGGTCGGAGTTTTCGCTATTTTCCTTTTCGATTCTGAAAACAACGATATTTCGAAAGGTCGTGGAGGAGAAGGAGGAAAAAGCAAAAAGGAAGGAGGGAAAGGGTATAATTGCTTATGCGACATTTTTAAAGAGCGCTATTTTTATTTTCCAACCGATTATAAAAAGCTTTTGTACGCAATAGATGGTCGTCGTAAAGAAAAGATTTTTTTTAATCTTTTAGATAGGCAGAAGATCGCTGAAATGCGAAAAGAGCTGTCTTCCAATCACAAGAAGGCTTTAAAAGTTCTGAATAAAAAGGGTATCCAAATGGTCGCAATTAATAAAATCCTTGGAATTTTAATAATTAAGCCAAAACAGATTCTAAAATCAATTTTTAAAAACGATTAAAAAGAGTTCTCTATCGCAACTTTCTGTCTTTTTTGTTTTGATGCGATCAAGAAGCATTTCGGAATCAACGTTTTGATTCTAAAGCCTGGTCAGTGTTATTTTTTGGACAAAAGTATTTTTTTTAACAATTGCTCTGGAATTTATTTGGTGAACGATAAAGACTTTTTTATCGAAGGGTTTTATAAAAAGGTTAATAATTTTATTAATAACGTTTATACAGATATACAAAGTTTTTTAATCGTCGGGAAAAGGAATCGTTTAATAAAAGAGGCTTTTCGCAAAAAGAATAAGAAGCCTTGGAATATGGTTTTTAATAACGTGGCGTTCGTTTTAAATTTTATTACTAATATTATTTCCGCTAGTCTTTTGGCTAAAAAAGGTTATTAATTTTAAGGGTCGGATAATACTTTTCGTTCTGAAAGTTTTAAAAGTTTTATTTTAAAACGTTAGTGTTAAACGATCGCCGATCTTTATGTATTTGAATATATCAAAGTCAATTGCTTTTTTTGTTCGCACTTCCTACGTGATAATTTGAATTTTTTAAAACGTAATTCGCCCGGCTTTATAATTTATACAATTTCGAAACGTCGTACGCGCTATAAATTTAAAAAAAGCAGCGTGTTTACGTACGATCGGGATAACGATGCGCGCTTGTAGCACTTTCGTTCGGGCCATTTGGGCAAAGACGCGCTCGAAAAGCTGGTCGAAAACACTCGTAAAGTAAAAATCAAGGGCTTAATCAGAATGGAATGCGAAGAGTATGCTGTTACGCATTTAAAACAGGTGATTTCGAGAGCAATATCAGAAAACAAGTTTTCCAGGCTTTTTTTTCGCATCGGCTGGAACTTTTACAACTATTCTAAAGATCGTAGAAAAGTTTACAACGGCTCGACGTAAATATTTTTAATAAAAAACGAGTATAATAGAAAGATTTGGGCCTTCGCTACCAGAACGAAAGGTATAAAAGTCGTTTTGGACCGTTTTCAGACGTTCGACGCATAGATAAACGCTAATACAATTTTTTAATTTGCAAAATTCGATAAGATAACGAATCGTCGGTAATTCCAAGGTAAGAAAACACCATTTCGGAATACTAGAAATAGGCGGAGCGCGAAAGTATCGATTTGGAGTTGATTCCATTCTACGTGCACTAGCCAAACGGCTCGATCGAACGAGCAGGGAGAGAAGTAATTAAGCGTTCGATAAAAATAAGAATTGGGGCGGGACTTTCAATCTTCCTTTGGCCCGAAACGATAAAAGCAGCAGCGCATTTGTATAATATGTCGCCGCTTACGAGAAGACAATTTAAATTTTCAAATAAAATTTTGCACAGCTGGTTTAAGTAATATTTCCGGTATTACGATCCTGCTATTGTAAAAGCGCGTACGGCCGACCTTAGACCAGACTGGAGCAAAGTTTATGCGTACGGAGCTCGTGCGTATCTAATAATAAAGGATCGGGAGGCCATAAGATACAAGAGAGAATTTAAGGTCCTTCCGAAGAAATATATCGGATATTTGGTTGGATATAGCGCTTTTAATATTTACAAAATCTGAGTGTTTCAGCTGATGCGTATGATTACGAGCCGAAACGTAGTGTTTGACGAATCCAAGTTTTATTTTTCGAAGCGTGAAAGTCCAAGTCCTATGATTAGACTAAAGCTTTAGAAGACCGTGGAGTTTATCGAAAACGCGGAGAACGAAAAAGCTTAAAACGCTGAGTATCAGACACTAGCGGGCGGTCTTAGTGGCGGCGCAGACCAGCACTCGGTGTGCTGGGAGGGGGGTGATACGGAGGAGGAGGACATTTTAATACCAATGGATTTAGACATCCCAGAGGATAAGGCCAAATCCTCGGGGATGGAAGACCCAATGAAGGTCGAGGTGATCGAGCCTTTTTCTACGGTCGATTCAGACGTCCAAAGCTCGGGGATAATGATTTTCTATAAAAGTCCTTTCGATAAAGCTATTACCGACCAGTTTTAATCTTTAAAACTAGTTATTAGTCGGGAATATATAAAGCATATCCGAAACACTTTGACCGACGCGATAAAAGCGTCAGAAGATTATGAAAGTTTAAAAAAAAGTAACAGATTAGCAAAGCTTATTACTGCAGGACAGGATAAAGCAGAGCAAAGCTTTAGAAGGTTTTTCGGCGCGGGTATAAAAATGGCTTTATACGAAGAAGCGCGCAATTTAACTTTTTAAGTTATAATTAAAAACTATCGCTCGGCAGATTAAGCGTCAGATCGACTTAAAATAAAACAGCTATCTAAACGATTGCTTTTGAAAGCTTTTTTAAAGCTGACTACTAAGAAGGAAGCACTATTCAAAAAGAGTAAAAAAAACAAATCGAAGTTTCCGATAAGCGATAAAAAACAGTTGATTTTAAAAACTGCTAAACGAAATCGTACAAATTTCATTTTATATTGGCCGGATAAACCGGAAGTATACGCCACGGTATGCGAAATTTTTTAATCAATGGCTTTATCTACCAAATAATAAATCGACGAATTCGTTTATACGTTTTGAATAAACGAGCCGATTTAGGTGGATGGAAAAGATTTTCAGGCTGTTTACGCAGTGGTGGCGGCTTCGATAAGAGGAGAATCGGTAAGAAACATTTAATTTTCCGACCAAAAACAATATCGGGATAATTTTCCGAAGGCTTTAAAAAACTGGAACGAATTGAAAAACCATCAAATGGAAAAGCAGTTCAAAAAGGGAGCAAGGACCGAGATCAAAAACTTGGAAACCAGAAAGTGCTGAAGAATTGTTAAAAAGAATGAAATTATAAAGCTTATTTTATTTAAATGGGTTTTTTTTATATACAAAACGAACAGCTTAAGCGAATTGCAGCGGTGCAGATCGAAATTAGTCGTAAAGGAAGATTTTCAAAACGAAGCTTTAATTTTTTTTATATACGCAGCTATATTCGCAGCCCGTTTTTTCCGAACGGTTATAGCGCTGGCGGCTTATTTCGACCTGGAAATTAAGCAATTCGATATGATTAATGCTTTCGTTAATGCAAAACGAAATTCCAGAAATAAGCTAGTTACGTGCAATTTGCCTGATGGATTTAAACAATCAGGTATGATAGTACAGTTAGACCGAGCTTTGTATAGATTGAGGAACTTTTTAGTTTTGTGGTACGGCGAATTTGCTAACACTTTGAGAAAGCTGAAGCTCGAATCAATAGACGAGAAGTTTTATATATTCGCTAACGAGGTGCGGAGCGTGTACGTAGCGTTTTACGTCGACGATATTTAAGTTTTATACTACGCCTTTTATTCGTTAAAAGCCGACGAAATTATTTTCGGTCTGAAAAAAACTTACGAGTTTATAAGCATAAGAGATTTGGATTATTTTTTCGAAGTCCGTATTTTACGAAACAGACAAAAAAAAAAAGTCTTTCTGCTCTACGATTCGTATATCGAAAAAATCGCTACGAAGTTTAGTATATGCAAAAGGCGCTTTTTAAGCACGCCTCTTTCAATTTGCGAATTTGTTAAAAACCCAGGCGTAGCTACGCTTTCGCAAATCAAAAAGTATTAAAAAAAAGTCGGTTTAATTTTGTATACGGCCATTATGCTTCGATCCGACGTGGCTTTCGCAGCTTTTTAGCTTTTTTACTTTTTTACTAATCTAAGTTTTTAATATTTCGAAGCAGCTAATTAAACGCTTCGATATTTTTATAGAACGAGGTTTTTAAAGATCGTTTACAATCGGGAGGAGCGGAAGAATTAATTAATAGTTTTTACCGACGCCTTTTTCGCCGACGATCCAAAAACTCGGAAATTATCTCAGGGGTATATTTTTTTTTTTTTCGAAGATGCTATTTTATAAAAGGCTGTACGATAGAATACAATTACCATTTTTTTTATTAAAGCGGAGCTACTTGCTTATGTGGCGACCGTAAAGAAAATGATAGCATTTCAACGTTTTTTAAAAAGCTTCGATTCGACGTTGTTTTTAAATGGAACGTATATTGCGATAACTAGCAAACGATCAGATTAATCGTAAAGGATAAAAAAAGAATTTCTACGAAGCTTCGCCACGTCGATATAAGTAATATATGAATTCGCCAGAAGTATTAAAATAGAAAGTTCAAAATCATATATTTCTTAACAAATGAAATACACGCAAACGGTTTTATTAAAAATCTGATCCGATAAAAGTACGAGAGTTTCGTTAAATTTCTTAACTTACGGGATTTTCGAAGCTTTGTCGAGAAGCTCGACCAATCGAGCTGAAAAGCTTGCATTTTACAGGCGTACATTTATTTAAACAGACTTTTATTAAAACTTAAAATATAGCAAAAACCATTTTCTAAGCAAATTCAGAAACTTAAAAACCAAACCGCTCAGCTTTGCAAAAAGTTAAAAATATGACCCGCCAAAATAACAACCCGCGTACGACGCTTCGCGATAATCAGATCTGAAATAAACCCCCCGATAGCCCTTCTAGAAACGGCTGCCGCCGGCTATGCTGCCGCCGGCTGTACAGCCGGAATATTTCCTCTTTTTTGCGGAGCTTCACCAGGCTGAGGACCAGGGACGTTTGGCAGAAGGGTCGCCGCGAGATTTTCTTTTGGATTTTCAGGAACGGGAGTATTTTTTAGTAAATCGTGGCCAGACCCTATTTCGTCAGCACGTAGAGCAGGCGTAAAAGTTTCTATTCGAGAAGCAGGAGTTTAAGGGATTTTACGAGCCGCGGCGAGCTTCGCGTTAATAATACGCTTTATGTTTATTAGTTTTGCTTTTAAATTACGACCGATTTGAAGGTTTACTTTTTTACATTTTTAAAACCGTTTTAACCGTAGAGTAAAAAATGACCGTTATATTCTAGAAATCGATCAGTAAAAACGACAGAGTTTTTCGATAAAACTGACCGCTTTAATGATTTTGTTAACCCGAGCTTTGAAAACGGAAGACTACGCAGCTAAAACGTTCGCGTCGGCCGGAATGCACGACGTATTAGTTGCGTAGCACCGATAGCAACGAGCTTTAGCCAAATTCGATAAGCAATTGTAATCTAGATTTCCAGTTGCTTCGCGAGCAATACAGGTTATATAAGAAATAGGATTGGGAGGCCCAGAAATAGCAAGCTTTCTGGCCCCGGTGCGAGCGCGTTTTGAAAAACGATTATCGTCGTTATTTTTACTTTCAGTTTCTTCGCTTTAATGATCTTCGGCCGCTTTTTCTCCAGAAGCGCTAGTGTTTTGCCCTTTTTTTCCGGAAGTGCCATTAGAATCGAAATCACCGCTAGTAGCTTTTTCACCGCTAGCAGCGTTTCTTTTACTTTTAGGCGCTATATCGGCATCTTCGAGGCCGGGTAAGTATGAATTTTCGAAAAAACCGTTTAAAAACGAAATATCGAAAAAGTCGCCTTTTTCGAAAGGGTTAAAAAAAAACGAATTGGCCGAAAAGGCCGATTAATTGCGCAAAATAGATTTCGTAAAACTCCGATTGCGCAAGCGTCGAAGATTGGAAGTCCGAAAAGCTGGGCCAATTTGTCGCGTAAAATTACGCGGACGATCTTTTTTAGGTGTGGAAAAAGCCATATCGATATTTTTAATTAAAATAATGGAGCCTGAATCCATTAGAAGACTGGTGAAGAAATAAAAAAGTTGAGGTTTTCAAAAGCGACGAAACGCTTATTTAAGCTGAATTAGCTTTATTTACGCTTCGCAACAATAAAAAATATAAATAAGCCATATAAATATTGCAATATCGCGTTACGGCCGTATTCGGACGACAAAAGGATTTTTCCGCGCTTTGAAAGTAGCTGATCGCCGGATTGGCAATCAGCTAGGAAGTGTGTTGCGCTATATTTATATTTTTTTATTTTTTTTTATTTTTTTTGTTTCAGATTTATTTTTTTTGTACGCTTTCAATAGTTAAATATTTCTGAAGCTCGGAAAGGCTCGTAGTTACGTGATAACGAGCCTTCTCGGAAATTAGTTTTTCCGAGCGACTGACTAAGCGAGCCCGAACCTTCCGTTTTCTGCGGAAAGCTCGCCAATCAGACTTAGAACAATATAAGTAACATTTTACTGCATATAATTCATCCGTCCCAGCCTCCGGTGAGGGTTCCTACCGACTATTCGGCTATGCACGACAACTTTCGTAAAATAATACTATCGCAATTGCTACGCTTATCGAAGAAATTTTGTTTTAAAAAATAAGCGCCCCGGCTTTTTTTAACCTTTTTCTGTTTTTGACCATTTTTGGAAGCATGTTACAATAGATTTTTGCAATTTTAATAAAAACAAACACGGTTACGATAACGTATTCGTAGTAATAAATCGCTTTTCCAAGCAAGCTATTTCGATTTTCTGCCATAAAAATATCGACGCTCGAAGCTTCGCCAAATTATATATATTCCACGTATATAAATATTTTGGCCTTTTAAAAAGTATTATTAGCGATCGTGGCCCTTAGTATTAATTTACTTTTTGGTCTGAATTAAACAAAATATTCGATACGCAACTAAAGCTTTCGATAGCCGTTTATTTTAAAACCGACGGTCAGACCGAAATTTACAACTAATATCTGCAAAAACGCTTTCGACCTTTCGTGAATTTTTATTAAAACGATTAAAGCGAATTTTTTTTAATAATGGATTTCGCCTAAATAGTTCTTTTTTACGAAAGTCTAGATGGCCTTTTATTTTTCGAAATTGTATACGGTTATATTTTTTATACCAATTAAAATTGAAAGCTCGATATTTCCCCTTTTTCCAACTTTTTATATAAGCTAAACGCAAACGAAGCTCGTGCGTACGCTCGCCGTTATTACGACGTTTAAAACTTTGCCAAATCGTATTTTTAACAAATTTACGACAAAATGAAAAAGAATGCGAATAAGTTTCGCCGCGCAATCGATTTTAACGTTGGCGATTACGTATGGCTCGATATGCGTTTATTTCCGACCTTCCGATCTTTTCGCAAGCTCGATAATTTTACAAACGGCCTTTTTAAAATTATAGCCAAAATTTTCGACAACGCTTTTAACTAGACTTTTTCAGTATTATAAACGTACATTCAGTTTTTTACGCTAATCGACTGCGTAAAATAGCTAACGACGCGCTTTTAAATCAGGTTAATTCAATTTCTGAATTTATTAATATAACTGATAAGCTTAAATATAAAATCGAAGAATTAATCGCTTATCGAATGCAGCGAAAAACTTTTTAATACAAAATTTTTTAAATAAGCTTAAATAAAAATCTTACGTGGTACCCTGCGTTTGATTTTATATATGTTTTTCTGAAAATGCGCGATTTTTATTTGGCGTATAAAAAGCTTTCCGGTCCTTCTGCAAAACTTATAAATTGGCTAAAAGCGTATTCCGAAAGTTTAAATTCGTACGATTATTTAAATAACGACGTACCAATAAATAAAAGCTCGAGGGCGCGCTTTTTTCGGACGGAAGGATAGTATACGACTCATTCTGTTGCCACCTTTCGTATCACCCCAGCAATTACGTATAGTTGCAAGCTTCCTGGTCTCCTGATAAGTCTTCTTATCAATTATAAAAACTATTTATATATATAAGACTTTTTCTTTTTAGCAACTTCTGCTTTTTGCAATTGTTGATTCTAAATGAATATTTTTATTACAGAACCAAAGGCTCGTTTTTTATATTATATGAACACGGCGACCAGTTGACTGATCTCCCAGCCCTCCGACTGATTAGATCGTCACATATATAAGTCAATTCTCGGCCTTGATTATTTATTATCCATTTTATTCGTTTGTTCAGCTCGACAATTTTTTTTTGGCCTGGGCTTTTAAATTGCGCAGCTGTAAATAACGCGAACATAGCTTTTGATTAGCAAATTAACGTAATATAAATCTTTAAAATTTTTTGGCTGGCGTATTTTTGCATTTGAATATTTGGGTTGTTTAAAACAAGCTTCAGATTTTTGCTTTGGTTTTTTTACGTAAAGGTTATGTAATCGCTTTTCAAAATCAAAACGCATTCGTTAAAAGCTAAATTATGCGAAATTGTAAGCTTATCTATTGGTTTTGCCGTTAATTTGGCCTTTTCCAGCTCAGCTTTTTTTTTTTAAAATAAAACGTTTATTATTAAAAAAGTATATATCGTTCGTTTATATTTTAATTAGCTTAAATGCGTTTTTTTTTTATAATAATCAGCAGGCAGAAATCGTAAATTAACGTAACGGCGGACAGCTTTTTTTTATAATAAATATAATATATTATTTATCAAAATGTTTCTGCTTTTGGAATTTTATACAACGCTTTTTTAACTCGTATAATCGTGCTTTCGGGGTACAAATAAGCTATTTCCTTTAATAGTTTTGCTAAAATTAGCCGGTTTAGCGGTTGCTTATTTTGTGTATAAACCTGGGTAATATTTCGCAAATACAAATATATTTCTCGTTGCAACAGCGAAAGGGCCAAAGCAGTAATTAATTTTTGGCTCGAACGCTGAATTATAAATAATTGCGTTAATATAATTTCCTTGTTTTGATTCAAAAAGGCTTGTATTACAAGCTTTGACTTTTCGAATAAAATAAAAGTTTTTTTCGCCTTTATTTTATTTACTAAACGTAATCCGAAAACTCGCACGTTATTGTATTAAACTATATCGTACTAAATAAACTCGAATACTTTTATAGCTAATAAACTTTCGATTTCACGACGTTAAGAATTTTCAAACGCTTCGCCTATAACGATTCACTTTGTTGCCACCTCTCGTGTCACCCCAGCAACTACGTATAGCTGCAAGCTTCCTAGCAACTACGTATAGCTGCAAGCTCCCTGATCTTCTGGTGAATCTTCCCATTAACTGTGGAAATTATTATATATATAAAGCTTTCTTTTTTTAGCAATTTCTGCCTTTTGCAATTATTAATTTTAAGTGAATATTTTTGTTACAAAACCAAAAGCTCGTTTCTTATATTATATAAATACGGCGACCAGTTAACTGATCTTTTAGCCTTCCGACTGATTAAATCGTTATATTATTAACAATTCTTTTTTCTACGCTAGCGACGGCGTAAATTATTTTTTTTTTCGAATTTCTTACGGGTTATACCAAAATAATCGACCGGTCGTAAAAAGGCTTATTTCCGCATTTCGCGAAAAATAGCTTTTGTTTAACGATTTTCCTTTTAGCAAAGCTTTTCAGCTTCTGCTATTACATTTTAACTTTTTTTTTTTTAATCAGCGAAAAAGCAGCTTTTTTCAAAAGCTTTTTTTTCTAAAAAATAATCTTTTTTCCGAGGAAAAAAAAACAAAAAAAAGGGCAAAGCGCCAACCATTTCGCCTGTTATTTCTTTTTTGCAGCTTAATATTAAAAGCGTTTAGTTAAGATTTTTGCAAAATCAATTGAAAAAAACGCAAAAGCGTAAACGATAACTTTTGGAAATTATACGATTGCGACAGATTTTTTAATTAAAGCGTTTGATAAAATTTATCGAACGTGCTTCCGCTAATCGCGAATCTGCCGTTTTATTTTTTCGCAACGTTTTATTTTAATTAATAAGCGCTGCAAATCAATTTTTACGCTTTTCGCGAATTTTTTTTAGATTTTTTTATAACGGCCAAGACTTTAGCGCGCTTTTTAAACGCTATAGTTTTTATTTATTTGTTAATTTTCGATTAGCTCGTATAAAACGCGTTTCGAATTTTGAATTTAAATTAAATAATAATAAAAATTACAAAGCACGCTATTAAAAAATTAAAGTTTTCGATAATTTCGAATTTTACTACGATTATTTCGTTAGCGATCGATTTCGCAAGAATTATATATTCGATCAGATCGAAAATGTGGCAAAAGAGTTTAATTCCGCGTATTTTGAACCGTTCCGATTTTACATTTTCCGAAGAATTAATTAAAAAAATCGCCGATTTTCTGGCCGATTTTTCCGACGTTTAAAAGGCCGAAAACGAATTTAAAATATTTGCAATAAATACGTACGACGATTTTTAGCGATTTTATTTGGGATTTTCTATTTTCGCAGCGAACGCTTAAATACGAATTAACAAACAGCTTCGAAACGCTTTTTGCGATAAAATATTAAAGCGTTTACGAAAAAAGCTGCATTTGAAATAGGCGCGTACAACGACTTTTAAAAATTGGCTTACCGCCGTTCGTTAAAAAAAACAAAATCAGTTGGCTAAACGAATTTTATACGCGAGTCGTTTTATTAAGTTTATTATTTATTAAAATGGTAGGTTTTTAATCAAAGCGTATTACGAGTTAAATCGTACGTACGAAAATCGTTCTAATGCTTTATAAGTTTTTTTTTAGCTTTTTGCTGTTTTTTTTTTTTTTTTACGCCAGAACGTCTTTTTTGGCGTTTTTTTTTTTCGATCGGACTAACGACAACGTTTGTTTTTTATTTTATATTAAAAAGTTCAGAAAGATTTATTTGCACGATTTTTTACGGGCCGACCTTCGGTTTTACTTAAAAGCTTTTTTAAATTGATAGATGTAAACGAAATCGAACCGGCCGAAAATTCGCTTTCTGATAGTAATAGTAAAAACGAAAATTCTTTTTTAAACGATTTTCAAAACGCATACGAAAAAGTTAAAAGCTTTTTCGTTAATCGGAAAAACGCTTAAATTTAAATAAAGCTTTTTTTTTAAGCGTATTGCGCGATATGCGTTATTTTAACGTTCGATAGCTTTTTGATAGCGATTTATTAACAATTCCCGTTATATTTATTAAAAATAGCTTTTCGTACAAAATGAAAGCGCTCGCCGATTTTAAAGCGAACGGTTATGCGTTAATCGATTCGGCGCTGATTAAATTTTTTTTTTTTTTTTTAAAACTTTTGATTTAATTTTTTCCGGCTTTTTTTTTTGTAAAAAAGTATAATAGAGCTTGTGGCTATTTAATTACATATTTTACGCTTTTTAATTTTATTATTAATAATCGAATATAATCGTTTACTTTTTTTTTAATTATTAACTTCGGAAATTATAATATGATTTTAGAAAAAGCTTGGTTGGCCGAATATTAAGTTTTATTAAATTATAATAAACGCAAGCTTTATTGGCCGAAGTTTTACTTTTTTATAGTTTTTTACGTTCGTTGTATTAAAGTTTTTTATTTGCATTTTCGAAAGATTTAATTTCGCTATTAAAACGACGTTGTAAAACGTGATAAGAATTTTAATTAATTATAACAGATTTACGACGCTGTGCGAAGCGCGAAAAATCGAATTTTACTCGCGGTGCTATTTTCGATAGCGACGCCAATAAAATAATACAAAAAATCATACTATTATTTTTTTAGGCTAACGATTTTTTTTTTATTATTATTATTATTATAAAAATAGGTAGGAAAACCAGACTGATACGGCCATATGTCGGTGGGTAAAATAGTCTAGGAAATTTTTAAAAAAGACTGAAAAAAGGAAAAGAAAAATAAATGAAGATATAAATTGGACTGCGTGTCTATAATACTATTTAAAAGAATGCTTTGCTTTTATACCTGTTGAAAATAATTAATAGCAAAAAGTCTCGAAGGAATCCATGCTTCGACTATAGCTAAAACTATTAACTTTTATTAATATAAAGTATTACCGTTTTATATTCTGTTTCAAATAATATACGTAATCGTTTTTAACTACGACCAAAAAAAAACATAATTTTAACGAATGCAATTTAGTTTATTTTATATAATTTAAAAACCAATTAACCAAAAACCGAACTTTTTAGTTTTATATTTTTTCGGTTTTCTAATTCGTTTTTGGTTTTTTTGCTATTGGCTTTTGCGAAAAAGTAGCGTTTCGCTTATCGTTTGAATTATTTTATTTTTTTTGTTTTTTTAAAAAATAGCTCGATAAAATATTAATCGAAGTATCGTTTAAATTTACGAACGTTTTAATCGTTTTTTCGTCGATAATATTATTAAGCGTCGCCGCGACGAATACTTTTTACGATTTTTTTTCGTAAATAATAGATTTCAACTTTTAAACGTAATTTTACGTTTTGCAAAAAGCGTTAAAAAGTTTTATATTAAAATCGTGGAAATAATCGATTAATTCGTCGTAATTAAAACCGATTAACGCTTTTGCTTTTCGTAAAACTGATAAATCGAACCACGGTTGTTTACCGACGAATGCTTTTGAAAAAGCTCCGAAGCTTGTAAAAAAAACTATTCCACGGAATGATTCGAAAATAGTCGTTTGCAATCGAAACCACCGAAGATGTTATAATTATTTTCGCCGCAGTATAAATAATATTAAATTGCTTATCGGATTGTTGTTTTCGAAATAGTTTTTGTATTTTTGCGCCGTATAATTATTCGAATAAATTAATATCGCGCCGTCGGTTTTTTAGATCTTAAATTTAACGAAAACTTTTTGCTTAATCGAAAAGCTGACAGAAATTATTTTATTTTTTATTTCGTAGCTTTCGGTTTCGTAATCCGATAAAATAGCCGAGGCCATTGTTTTAAACGCGCTGAAATACGAAAAAGCTGGGCCTTTTTAAATAGTTTTAATCAGCTTGGCGTCGTAGTATAATTGCAAATAGGCTTCGATTATTTCCGAATTGTATGCGAATGCAAACAAAACGTGGTAATCGAAAATAACGTCGGTAAAGTTTTCGATTTTTTTTTTTTTTTAAAAATCGGCGATATCGAATTTTATAATTGTAATACGGTCGGAATCAGCGAGGCTTAAAACGATCGGAACGTTAAAATAAATTACGAAGCGGCAGTTTTCGAAATTCCGAATAATTAAAGCAGCGAAATAAAAGCCGGAATGTATTTTAAAAGCTTGTTAAATAAAATTGTAAAATATATTAGCGAAAAAAGCTGTAAGCGTTTCTTAGGTTTTAACCAGTCGGAAATAATATTTATATATAGCTATTTTTCTTTTTATAAAATACAGCAGTAGCTTGTTTTCTCCGTTGTAAAACCTTACGTAGTTAACGAATTCGCAATTTAATTCAGATAGATTTTAAAATATACCTTCGGTCGAAAGGCCAGAAAAATCGGCTTTTAAAAATACTCGTTGCTTTTATTTTTTTACGTTTTAATTAAGTTTTATAATCGCGTTAAAAACTTTAAAATCTGCTTTGAAATTTGCGTAGCTTAAATAAATTTTAATACGTGCTTAAATAATTTTCGCAATTTTTCGTCGAAATATAAATTGATTATTAAAATTAATTTCGAACACGTCGTAATCCGAATTTTTAATAGCAGCGAATCGATTAGCGAAATTAACAACGTTAACTTTTTTTATAATTAAATCGCAATACGCCGCGTAACAGCGTACGTAGAAATAGCAAAACTTGCCGTTTTTTTTAACGTTAACGTTATTTGTAAAAACGAAATTAAAAAATCGGAGTTTTTTAACGAAAAAAGCTCGAGTAAAAACGAATCACCGTTTTTAAAAGTTTTTTTTATTTGTTCCGGCGTATTATATTTGCAATTTTCCGAAAAAAGCTTAGTTTAGTTTTTATTCGAAGCAAAAAAAAAAAAACTAACGGATTTATTTGATTTTTGTATAAAAATATCGAAATAAAACTTTTAAATCGTTTCGTCGTCGAAAGCGAAAGTTTTAAATAAAATAATTTGATTTTATGCTTTTTGCGTAATTTCTTTCGCGATAATTTCGATATTTTTTTCCAAACCTTTTTTGTCGAATCGTATAATAGTCGAAATT
Organism: Blumeriella jaapii; assembly: GCA_009599575.1. Lineage (NCBI taxonomy): Eukaryota > Fungi > Ascomycota > Leotiomycetes > Helotiales > Drepanopezizaceae > Blumeriella > Blumeriella jaapii. The sequence continues at coordinate 79,208 of VWND01000022.1, read as the reverse complement.
TTAAATATTTTTATTAAAATTTAAAATATTAATAATTCGACGTTTTTAAACGCAGCAGGCGTTTCTGACGTTTACGTATTTAATTTCGAAAAGTCAGATTTAAAATCGTTTAAATTCTTTTTTTTCGAAGTGCCGGCGTTTTTTAAATTTGATTTTGTAGAATCGTCGCGTTTTTTATTAATTAGCTTAAAATTTATAGCCCGGCGTCGATTTCCGGCTGTTTTTATTCGCGGTGCTTTTTTTCTTAGCGACGCGAATAATTTTCTTTTCCGAACAAAAAAGATTTCGGAAATATCGGCGCGTTTTTCCACGTTTTTTATTTTTATTTTTTCCGGAATCGTTTTTATAAATATAATAAATTTTTTGTATTCGAATAAGCGGTTGTTTGTTATTACGCTTTTGATTTCGGCTTCGAATTCGTTTTCGACAATTAAAAATAAAAATCGCTAAATTGTTTTAGCTGCTTTAAAAGTATTAATTGCCACCGCGTATATTTTTTCGAATTAAATAAAAATAATATTAGTTTTTTCGTTTTTTTCGTCGTCGTAGATTTAAAATATCGAAATGGCGTCGTTTCTTTTTTTCGGTATAAAAATGCCGTATTTAGCGATATTCAGTTTTTTGCTTTAAAAAAAGGTCAGATTTAAAATTTCGCAACCGATTAAAACTTTTTTTGGCGATTGCATAGCGTCGTCGATTAATTTGCAAACAGCTGTAAAAAAGCCTGTGAATTTGCGGATTTTTAAATTGTTAGCTTTTAAAACTTGCGTTTTAAAAATATAAGCGTTTAATATTCAAATTTTTTTTTTAATAAAAATAATAGTTTCGAAAAAGCGAGCGAAATACCGAAATAAAATAACACCGGTAATCTTGTTAAAAACGTATTTTTAAATATTCTTTTTTCGTTGATTTAATAAAAAGCGCAAAATCCGATTTATTATTTTTTTTTTATTATTTCGAGCTTTTTTTGCTCCGGCGAAAGCTTTTAAAACGTTATCGTAATTTAGCAGAAATTTATCGTAATCAAAGCTTTTGCGAACGAATTCAGTTTTAACGAAATTTTCGTAATCGAATAAAAATTCGTTAACGTTTTTAATTATTATATCGAATTGCTTTATAAATATTTTTACAAAAGCTGTTTGTTAATTTAAAATAACGGTATTATATATTTATTTAAATTCGAAAAAGTTGCGTATAATAATTCCGTTTCAAAATAGATTGAAAATAAATTTGCTAAGTTTAACAACGCTTTGCTTAAAAAACGATATAATATCGATAGGTTTATTAATTAAAAAAATATGTTATATTTATTAAAAAATAAATGAAAAAAAGTACGGAAATTGTAAAGTATTTGTATTTAAAAGTTACGAGAATCCGCATATTATTTTTCTAATAAATTATAACTGTTCAGGCAGCCACCCGTTTAAAACAACGAAAAAAGTAAACAATGCAAAAAGTAGCAAATAATAAAATGTATAAAAAATAGTTTTCGTAAAATATGCGAATAATATAAATATATTAAATATATGGCTTAAATATATACAAAGCTTTTGTTTTAATAAACAAAAGTATAATCAAACAAAAAAAAATACAATAAGTGTTTTAAATAATATAAAAAAAGATTTTAAAAATAAATAATATATATAAAATAAAATAATTAAATTGTATATAAGCAAAGCAAAACAAAAACAGTAAAACAGTATACAATAAAAAAGAAATAATAAACAAATAAAAATAATAAAACAGTTAGTAAACAATTTTGTAAGCACTTTTTTTTTTTTCGGTTATAGATGGAATTACGATTTAAACTGTGCTTTCAGCAGGATTATCGTTCGGTTGCTTTTAAATCTTTTCAGAAGGTTTTTTTTTTTCAGAAATATAATCGCTTTGGTCGGAATCGTCGTCGGAATCGCTAAAATCGAAATCGTTATTTAAATCAAAATCCAGAAAATAGACTTGCTGGTTTTTTTTATAAAATCGCTTTAACCGGTTGGCGGCGAACGTTCTTTTCAGTTTTATTTTATCGAATTCCGTAAGCTTATAATAACTTTTATTCAATTCGGCTTCGTATATTTCGTAAAGTCCGAACCATTTGTAATCAAGCTTAGTGTCGGCCGATTTGTCGATAGCGCGCTAAACGTCGTAAACTAGGACCAAATCTCCTTTTTTGATTAGCGTTTTTTTTAAAACCTTGGTTTTATTTTAAACTTTCTTAGCCGCCTTTCTATATTTTTTTTTTTTTAAAATTATCTTTTTCATATTTATATCGCGGTAATTTAGCTATTTAAATTTTATTATTAATAAATTTGTTTTCGTTTTTATTTTAATTATATTATAAAACTTTTACATAAGCTATTTTGTTTTTAGAGGTAATCGAGCGTTTTTGCCGTATTAAATAAAAAATGGGATTATTCCAGTAGAAGCGTGTATGCATATGCGTATAATAAAAAGCATTCCCGAGAATTTTCGCGATCAACGTTTATAGCCTTTTCGAATGGCTTTTAAAAGTCCGTCGAAAATATTTTTATAACTTCGTTCAACGGATCCGTTGCTTTTCGAATTATAAACTAAAATTTAAATGCGTTAAATATCGTATTTTTTTATAAAAATTTCGATAACACTTTTATTTTCGGATTTATTATCGACGTTTAATTTGCTAAATAAACCGTATCGATATACAACGTTTTTTTAAAGAAAAATCGCTATAATTTCGGAAATAGCATTTCGAAAAGATCGCTTTTTAAGCTATTTAAATAAATCGTTAATAACGAGCACGAAATATATATAACCGCGATTGGTAATTAGTACGCGTATAACGTCGAAATTAATTTTTTCTTAAATTTCAAAAAACTACGTCGGATATAATAAATTTTCTTTTCGGCCAGATTTTCGTTTTTAGTAAAAAATACAACTTTTAACGAAGGCTTTGCAATCTTCGAAGTATTTTTTCTATTAAAAGTCGTTTTTAATTCGGTAATAAATGGCTTTAGCTTTTTTATAAAACACTTTTTCGTAGGTTTTTTTTATAACTTAAAATTTATCGGCTTTATTATTTATTATTAAGCGTTTTTAATATATATTATCTTTTATTTTGTATAGCTTTTTGTCGGCTAAAATATAATCGAAAGCCTGGTTTTTAAATAATTTAAATTAATAATTCGGCACGCTAAATGATTTAAACAAAATAATTAAATAATATATGATTAAATAAAAGTTTTCGATTTCGTAATTATCGATTAAAAGTTTATTTTCGTCGTTAATCGGCTTATTCCGATCGTTTTCGGTTAAATTTATTCGCGGTGCTAGCCGAAATAATAACGCGAATGCTTTTTCGGCCCGAGAATTAATATTTTTTATTCGCGATGCCAGTCGAAATAATAACGCGAATAGTTTTGGCTTTGTAAAACCCAAGGCGCAAATAGCGAAGCAGCCGATTTCGTTAGCGATTTATTCGTCGATATTTTATTCGCTTTATTTAGCGAAATCAAACGGATAAAAGCGTTTTCGTTTGAAAAAGCCGTTTGTCGTTATATTAATTATTTTTTTAATATATTTAATTTCGAAGTTTATAAATCGTATCTAAGCTATTTAATTAATAACGAATGCTTTTAGCAGATTACTAGCTTTTTTATTTAATTAATCGATAAAGATTTTAACGTTTGTTTTTAAAATAAAATATACGCCGTATAATTCGCTTTTTATCTTTTTTATTATTTTAAAAGCGCTTCGATATTTTCGTTTGGTAGCATCGTAGCGTGCTTCCGCGAAGGATTATAGGCCGCTTTCAAATTTTAAAAAATGCCGTTTTTTGTTTTTATCGATTTATTATAATACAGCTTTTTAGCCGAAAATACTAGCGTCGACAGTTAAAATAATTTTTTTTGCGTTTGGATTATAATCGATCCGCATAAACGATAAGGCCGATAAAAAGTCGTTTTTAAAAACTTTTATAGCTTTGTTTTGTTTTTTTTTCCAAACGAAATCGATTTTTTTTTTTATCGTAGCGTAAATAAATACAGCTTTCTGAAAGAAATTCTTAATTCAATTGCGGTAGTAAATCACAATGCTAATAAAAATTCTAGCTTCGATGATATTTTTACATTTTTTTTATTCGTAAATTTTTTTAATTTTTTTCCGTTAAAATAGCGGCCAGCGCTGTTAATTATATAACCAACGATATTTATTTCGGATATGCAGAATTTTAATCGAAAGCTAATAATAATTTTAGCTTTTTCGAAGCAGATTATAATTTTGTCGATATTTTAAATATATTTTATTATATAGCGTCGAATTTTAAAAAAAATCTTTTTATTATTATAATATAATTTAGGACTTTTTATTTCGACGTCGTCAACGTAAAAAAAAGCGATATCAGAAATGCAAATTATAAAAATCTTATATACGACTTTTACGAATTAAACGACTGAATTAATAGCTTTTATAAATATTTTCGTTATGCGTAATAAACCGATTAGAATTTGAATTGCCGTTATATTTCGAAATCGTAGATTAAGTATTAAATAATCGTAGCCGAAAAACAGGTCGAAAAAAAAAACAATTATTAATTCTACGAATTCGTTCGAAAATTAATCGACGTTAGATGGTACGTTAGCGTTTCGTATCGTTATTCTGTTTATTTCGACGACTGCGATAATAAATCTGTAAATGCTTTTTTTTTTTTTTTTCGCAACGATAAATCATTTATTCCTATATAGCCCGTAGCAGAATTCGAAAATTCTTTGCTTAATTCGTTTTTTTAGCATTTCGACCATTTTATTCTGAAAAGCTTTAAGAACTGAAAAGGTTTTTTTTTGCCAGGCTTCGTAGAATACGGTTTTGATATCGATATAAAACGTAACGTTAAAATTAAATTGGCTTATTTCGGTAAAATCGAAGATTATAGCTTTTTTTCGATTGCGTAAAACTTCGTATAAAACCTTTTTTTTTTTAACAAAAATTAGGTTTCGATTGCTAAATTATCGAATCGTTTTTTTATAAATCGGCTGCCAAATAATAAGCTGGAAAATCGGCCGGTAATAAATCTTTTAAATTCGCTAGTAATTAATTAAAATAATTTTATTGTTTTATCCTTTTCAAACCAATCGTTTATTTTTCCGAAGATATTCCTATTAAATTCGCTAAGATTCACGAATCGTATTTTATCAGCTTTGCGCTTATAAAAAATATTAATATTAATACAAAAAAGTAAAATGTATAAATCGGGTTTATTTAATACGAAAACGAAATCTTCGGAACTTTTATTTCCGAATTAATAGCCAAAAATATTAATATTAATTAATTTTATTCGCGATGCTATTTCGATTGGTAACGCGAATGCTTTTAGCCGAGTATTTTCCAAGTTTTATTATAGCCCAGCGTTTATTTTAAAATCAAAGCCGGCTATTCGTTTTCCGATAAAACGTCGATTAAAAAGATTTTGTCGCCGGCGACGATAATTTAACTTTAAAAAAATCGGTTCCAGTTTCAGAAAAAGACTTTTATTTGGCCGTTCTCGGTGTATTTAAAGCTGACGAAACTTTTTAAAATTCAAAGCATTTTAAAAATAATAAAATAAAAGCATTTTTTTATTATTAAAAAGTTTTTATAAATAATAATACTTTTAACGTCGACTTTTATATTTCGTATAATTTTATTAAACTTAATCGTATTTTTATTAACGATAATATAAATTATTCGTTTGTCGGTAATAATCGGGATATTATTAGCTTCGGCTGTTTTTTAGTCTATGCAATTGACTTCGGCTCTATTATCGAATAAGGCGAGAGCGGTTGTACTTTTTTCAAGTATTGTTTTTATTTTTAATGTTTTTATAGCCGTATAAAAGTAGTTTCGTCGTTTTAACTTCTGGGTTTTTATAGCGAGGGTCAAAAAACTGACTTTTTCCGAAGATTTCTTTCTATCGGCTAAATTAACTGCGGTGTTATAATTTTTTTTCTGGTTTTTTTTAATTTAAAATCGTTTTTTTTTCGAATGATTTTAACTTTTTCGTTTTTTTTTAATATAAGAATTTGTTTATTAATAACTTTGTCGAATCTCTTTTCTATGCTAAATAAATCGCTAAATTTTAATTTAATTTTTTGTTTTATAATTTTTTTAATAGCTTCGTCGACGGCTTCGAAGCTAATATATTTATCGATTTATTTTTCGCTTCGCATTAATAATAAGCGTTTAAAAACTGATACTTTTTAAATAATTTAAATCGGAATATCGGTGTCGATATTTTTTATATCGTCGTTAATTTCTTTTATTATAAGCGTTTTTTTAATAGTTTTATCGGTTTTTTTTCGAATTCCAAAATCTTTTTTCCTTTCGATTTTAACGTTTTTTTTTATACCAGCTGGTTTGGCGAATAAAACAAAAGCATTTTATTTTTTTATAATTCGCTGGCTTAATTATGCAATTATAATATTTGCAAATGCGATATTTGCATTAGCAATATATATATTTGTTTTCCATTTATATATTTAAATTCCATTTACGCTTAGAATAAAAGTTTTTTTTTAATTAATACGCTTTCCGAAATGTTTTCTTTTTTACTAATAAAAATCGTTTTCGTATTTTTTTTGTTTTCTAAACAATCGTTCCATTTCGTACCTTTTATTTTCAAACGAATAGTATTTAATCAGCTCTGATTTTCAGCTTTATTAAAAGGGCCTATTCCTGCTTCCGTCGGTCCGAAGCAAATAATTCCGTATTTATTAATATAGCAAATATTATTATTTATATAGAAATTAAATGCTTTGCATTTTAAGCGAATATAAAATTTTTCGTAATAAATCTTTTTATTGTTATAAAATCCATATTTAAGGCCACGAAATCTTTTTTAATAATTATCTTTATTATTTTGGTAGCCACGATTCTGGTTTCCGCGTTAGTTTTTTTCTCGCCTTTAATAATCGTTATTATAATTAGTATTTCGCTAATCTTAATCGCTAATACGGAAAGGTTGCCACTAGGCAGCTATTATTTTTACGGTGGCTTGGCGAAGCTAATCGCTTCGCGCATTTTAAAAAAAGTAATTGTTATAAAAGCCATTTTAATCGTTTTTATTATCCGAATTAACGTAAAAGAGTTTTTTTTGCTATTGTATAAAACTTTCGATTTTGTTTTAAAACCTTTGAATTTTAATATCGGTAAATTTTAATACGAAAGTTTCGATATTTTTATTAAGCTTTTCCAAGCCTGTAAATTTTGCAAAACGATTAAATGGTATAATAACTAGTTGTTTTTTAGCGATTTCGGTAACTTTTAGTAGCTAGGCATATTCCTGCATTAAAGCTTCTATGTTTTTTTTATAAATAAAAGAAAAAGATTTTTTTTGATTTATAACTTCGATAATACGTTCGTTTTAATCTTATTTAAAAACGAATTTTATAAATTTAAAATACTAATCGAAGGTTTCAGAATTTTGTTTATTAATTTTAAAATGCTTAATAGTTTTGTTGCGAATGCTAATTGGAAGGCCAAGTAAAAACAATCTTTTCTGCTTAATTTCGCTTAAAACCTTTTTATTAACGAAAACGTCAAAAACCCTTGTATAAATACGATAATAAGTTTTGAGTTTTTTAGCTTAGCGAATTATTATAACAAATTGTTTAAGAAAAGCGATAATATCGCGAATTTGCTAACGATCGTAATTTCGGAATTCCGATTTCAAAGCTTTAATTAGTTTGCGCCAGTTTCGAGCCTTAATAATCTTTTATTTATTTATCGATTTAATAATATTTTTAGTAATTAGATTATAATAGCGAAAAAGTTTATCGAATATTTTAGTTTTAAAAACTCCGAAATTTTTACAGGTTTTTTTATATTTTTCGATAAAATCGGTAATATTAGCGCCATTAAATAAAAATGCACCAGAAAAGCCAAAAAAAAACATGCGGCCTCGCATGAAAAAACGAAAAGCGTCGTTGTTTATAGTATTAGCGAAAGTATTAGTAAAATTTAAATTAAATAAATAAATGTTTTTTAAAGTTGCAAATTAAGAGTTTTCAGCGTAAAAAGAATCGTTTTCAATAAAGGAGCTATTAAGAAAATCTTTGTGTTTTCTAAAGAAATTAAATAAAATAAAATTGCGTCCAGATATTTGGATAATATGTTAAAAAACTTGTTTTTTAATAAATTAACTAGATTAATATAATATTATTATATAATCCACGGTCTCGATATTCCGTGGCTCAAACTAATACACGTACAGCCATTTTTTTATTATTTTTAATAAAAAGCCGCAAATTATAATTGTTATAATTATAAAGCGTAAAATTAAAAGGTTAAATTCTCGCTAAGCGTTTAACCAAAAGAAATCTAGTTTAGAAAAGCCGAGCGCAGCGGTCGAAGCGTACGAACCAATATTCGATTTATTATTTTTAAACAAAAAAGCGATTTTCGAGCTTTAAACTTCGCACGGTTCAGGATTGCCTAACCGTAATTTCAAACGTTTTTAAAATGTGTTGCATTTTTATAATTTAATAATTGTGCGTAAAATAAGAAAAGCTATTAAAAATCCTTTATATAATGCAACTGCGAACAACACCATATAAAAAGTCTTTTAAGCCGTAATAGCGAAATATCGAAATCGATTTTAATTAAAAATTTAAAAAATATATCGGCGAATATATAAAAACGAAACACCGAAGTTTAAATCCCTGCGTAAATTATTAAATATAAAAGTAAATAAAAAAACCAAACTAATACGGCCATATATCGGTGAATAAAATAATCTAAAAAATCCCTAAAAAAAACTAAAAAAAGAAAAAAAAAAATAAATAAAAATATGAATTAAACTGCGTACTTATGGTATTATTTAAGAGAGTGCTTTGCTTTTATACCTGTTGAAGATAGTCAGTGGCAGGGGGTCTCGGAGGGGTCTATGCCTCGACCATAGCTAAAACTACCAACTCCTATTAATACAAAGTATCACCGTTTTATATTATTTTTTTTTTTTTTCTTTAAAACAGCTTTTTCGTTTTACAAAAAACAGTTATATTAAAAACCGAAAAAAGGTTTTCGCCGCGATAGCTTTTTAATTTAATATAATCGATAGTTCCGATAAGCCATTTTTTGAATTTTTTAAACGACCAATTCGAAAACGAGTTTTTTAATTACTGTTTATTTAATTTCCATTTGCCAAATTATTGCATACGCTTTTAAGCTGATTTTTAGAAAAAAAGCAGTTGAAATGTTTTTAATTTTCTTATACGAAATCGACAAAATATTAAACGATTTTACGTATAACATTTTTTTTAAAATTTAATTTTATAGTTTTTTCGAATGTTTCAAAATTAATAAAATATCGATTTCGATTTTTTTAATCAGTTTAGCAGAGTTAACTTCGAATAAATTTTCTTTCGAATCTTTTTCTCCGGAATACAAAAACTTCGAATACGTGTTTTTTAAGGCCGCTAGTAACGAGCTAGTTTTTTACCGGCTTTACGATTATAAAATCGAATTTATTATAAATAAAAAAAAGCTGAAATATACTTTTTTATATAAGATATCGATTTTAAAATTCGAAATTATTAAGATTTATTTATAAGATAATTTTAACAAAAGTTTTATCGAATTTTTTATCGTTTTTTTCGCTGTTTTAATACTTTTCGTTAAAAAACCCGACGGTTTACTGCGTTTTTATATCGATTATCGAGCTTTTAATAATATTATTCGTAAAAATCGCTATTTTTTTTTTTTTATCGATAAGATTTTTGTTCGTTTTTCGAAAGCGCGAATCTTTACGAAGTTCGATATTCGTTAAGCTTTTTATAGAATTCGAATAAATTTCGCTAATAAAAAACTGACGACGTTTCGTACGCGTTACGACGCTTATAAATGCAAAATGCTATTTTTTAATTTTATTAATAAATCCGCAATTTATCAACGTTATATAAACGACGTTTTTTTCGATTATTTAAACGATTTTTGTATTATATATCTGAATAATATTTTTATTTATTTGTTCGACCTTTTGAAACACGTTATATACGTTCGTAAAATGTTTTAAAAGTTCGCTGACGCTGAATTACAGGCCGATATTCGAAAGTCTGAATTTAACGTTATTCGGATCCGTTATTTAGGCTTTATTATTTTTATTAAAAGCTTAAAAATAAATTTAGAAAAAGTTTTCGTAATCGCTTATTAAAAGCTTTTTATTATTATAAAAGATGTATAAAGCTTTTTTAGTTTTTGTAATTTTTACCGACGTTTTATTCGAGATTACGATATAATTGCAAAGCTTTTGATTTATTTAATTAAAATTAACGTTTTTTTTAATTTTATTTTTAAATATCAAAAGAGTTTCGACCTTTTTATACTAGCCTTTATTACTGCACCAGTTTTATAATATTACAGGCAAAATCTTTTTTGCATATTAAAAATTAACGCTTCCGACGGCGTAATAGCTTTTATATTTTCGCAATTTCATAATGACGATTGGCTTTTAATCGCTTATTTTAGCAAAACCATAGCTTTCGCAAAGCTAAACTACGTCGTATACGATAAAAAAATATTCGCAATCGTAAGATTTTTAGGCAACTTTCGTATTAAATTAGCTAGTTTAATTTATTAAATCAAAATAATTATTAATTACAAAACTTTAAAATATTTTATGATTTTTAAACTTTTAAACGCTCGATAAATACGCTGGGCCGAGCTTTTCGCCGATTACAACTTTTTTATTACGTATAGACCAGGTAAACACAACTTTTTAGCTAACGCATTAATACGTCGTACGAGCGAATTCGACCGCCAAAACTTTTTTAAACGTATTTAGCGTCTGCAAATCTTTTTTCGAGCAGATCAGATCGATTACCGTTTTTTGATTAAAAAACTTCGATTTTTTACGGCCTTCGAAACAGCTGTTTTTATCGTTGAAATAGCTGATTTCTTTTTCGCACTTCGTATTATTAATTAAATTTTTTACGCTAATCGCACAGCTAGCAGCTTAATAGCCTTTCGAAAGAAAACTATACGAAACGCTACGAAAAAAAACGATAATAATACTTCGTATATATTTAAACGCGACCTGCTGCTATATCACGGTCGCTTAATAATATCAGACGTCGATTATTTTCGTTTGGCTTTTATACGAAAAATATACGATCAGATTTTTACCGCTTATTTCAGCGCTCGCAAAATTACGCAATTGCTTTCGGATTAATATTATTAGCGAAATATAACAGCTTTCGTAAAACAATATTATCGCAATTACTACGCTTATCGAAAAAGTTTTATTTTAAAAAATAAACGCCTCGGCCTTTTTCAGCTTTTTTGTTTTTAACTATTTTTAAAAGCACGTTATAATAGATTTTTGCAGCTTTAATAAAAACAAATACGATTACGATAACGTATTCGTAATAATAAATCGCTTTTTTAAGCAAGTTATTTCGATTTTTTGCTATAAAAATATCGACGCTCGAGGTTTTGCCAAATTATATATATTTCACGTATATAAGTATTTTGGTTTTTTAAAAAGTATTATTAGCGATCGTAGCTTTTAATATTGGTTTATTTTCTGATCTGAATTAAATAAAATACTCGGTACGCAATTAAAGCTTTCGATAGCCGTTTATTTCGAAACCGACGGTCAGATCGAAATTTATAATTAATATCTGCAAAAACGCTTTCGATTTTTCGTAAATTTTTATTAAAACGATTGGAGCGAATTTTTTTTAATAATGGATTTCGCTTAAATAATCTTTTTTTACGAAAGTTTAAATAGCTTTTTATTTTTTAAAATTATATACGGTTATACTTTTTATATTAATTGGAACTGGAAGCTCGATACTTTTTTTTTTTTTAATTTTTTATATAAGCTAAACGCAGACGAAGCTCGTGCGTACGCTCGCCGTTATTACGATGCCTAGAATCTTGCCAAATCGCATTTTTAATAAATTTACGATAAAATAAAAAGAAATGCGAATAAGTTTCGCCGCGCGATCGATTTTAACGTTGGCGATTACGTTTGGTTCGATATGCGTTTATTTCCGATTTTTCGGCCTTTTCGCAAGCTCGACAATTTTACAAACGGCCTTTTTAAAATTATAACCAAAATTTTCGATAACGTTTTTAAATTAAATCTTTTTAGTATTATAAACGTACATTTAGTTTTTTACGCTAATCGATTGCGTAAAATAATTAACGACGCGCTTTTAGATCAGATTAACCTAGCTTTTGAATTTATTAATATAATTAATAAGTTTAAATACGAAATCGAAAAATTAATCGCTTATCGAGTGCAGCGAAAAACTTTTTAATATAAAGCTTTTTGGGTAAGTTTAAATAAAAATTTTACGTAGTATTTCGCGTCTGATTTTATATATGTTTTTTTAAAAGTGCGCGATTTTTATTTGGCGTATAAAAAGCTTTTCGGTTTTTTTGCAAAACTTATAGATTGGCTGAAAGCGTATTCCGAAGATTTGGATTCGTACGATTATTTGGATAGTGACGTATTAATAAATAAAAGCTCGAAGGCGCGTTTTTTTCGGACGGAAGAATAGTATAACGATTTACTTTATTACTACTTTTCGTGTTATTTTAGCAACTACGTATAACTGCAAGCTTTTTAGCAACTACGTATAGCTGCAAGCTTTTTGGTTTTTTGGTGGGTTTTTTTATTAATTATGGAAATTATTATATATATAAGGCTTTTTTTTTTTAGCAATCTTTGCTTTTTGCAGTTGTTGATTCTAAATGAATATTTTTGTTACAGAACCAAAGGCTCGTTTTTTATATTATATAAATACGGCGACCAGTTGATTGATTTTCCAGCCTTCCGACTGATTAGATCGTTATATCGCCTTCCGTTATAATTATTTCAGAAACGCGCAATCTAACTGAAAGCTTCCGGTTTGACTTTTTTTTATGCGTCAGAAACGTACTAAGCTTTTCGCAAAAGATTTTAATAATCAGCTGTTTAAAATATATATCGTCGTATTTGCGTAAGGTTTTTCTTATTCGGCCTATACGACGTGATTCTGCTAGTTCTGAAAGGTTTTCCTAATTTTGTACGCTCGGAAAAGGGTTTTAAGGTTTTTTTTTATCAGGCTCCGATTCGTCGTTTTTCGAAAATTTTTGATTATATGGCTTTACAACCGTTATTTTTGTTACGACCCTGGCCTGGCTAGTGGTAGTTGCCAGTGGTATGGCTGCCAGTGGTATGGTTGCCAGTGGTATGGTTGCCAATGGTATAAATGCTGGTGGTGTTGGATTAAGGTTTGGGCACGGACCACCTCGGCCACTAGGCCTCGCGCTAAGTCACGTGACCCATAAGCGCAACCTATTGTATATAAAATTCGCGACCCCGAGCATTTTAGCTCGGTGTTTTTCTTTTAATTTATATACGTACTTTTTGATTTATATTATCCCGATTATTTTTAAGCTAGCTGTAATATAAAAAAAACCAAACAACTTTCGCTAAGAAGTTTTGTATTTATAATTAAAAACTCGATCTGCTTTTGCAATTCGAACTTTTTTCAGGCCGTCCGTACCGACGTTTATTTATCGATGCTTTAATTAAAACTCTTTTTTATTAATTTTGTTTCCAGAAAAAGCTGAAGTTTTTTTTTTTTATTAATTCGATTTGCTTTTGCAATTCGAATCGCCCTTTTTTAATATTACAATATCTCATGCTTTTTTTATAAATCGACGCGGCATCCGAAAACGAACGCAATTCGTACGATTCGGCTTCGAATCAGCATTTCTATTTTTTGTTTTTTTTTTGCTTTTGGCGCTTTCCAATTTTTATTCGTTTTAAGCTTTTTCGACGATTTTAATAGCGAGTTTTTATTTTACGATTTTTTTACCGAATCATAATTATTTGCAGCCGATTTATTTGCTAAATTTTTTCGCTTTACAATCGAATTTAAAATCGAGTTGTACGACGCTAATATTTCAGTATTTTTAAACCGACGAATGCTTTTACGACTGCCCAATATATTTGCTAACGCTAAAAGATTTATTACGGCCTAGCAGCTTTAAATCGCTTAAATAATCGCTTAAGCTATCGCCGCCGCTCGCTTTTCAATCTTCGCTAATATCGCTCGCAACGTCTTTTTTTTATTTCGAGCTTCGCGCGCTTTTACCGCAGACTTTTAATTAATTCCCGAATATTACTTTTTCGTTTTCGATTTAGCTATTTTTCGAATCGAACCATCTAAAATCAAATATTTTCGCTACGTTTTTAACGATTATTAAAAAAAAATTAAATATAACGTATAAAAAATAAATATAAAACTGTTTATTAAAAAGTATTTAAGAAATTTTATATAAAACATAAATCAAACCAAAGTATATTTTAAATGTATTATTAAAAAAGCAAAAACTATTATTTTGAAATATTTGAACTTCGAGTTTTATAACCAAGCCTAATCGGCCCGAAACGTTTTCCGTATTTTTAATTAACGCTTTTTTAATCACAACCGCGTTTAGTTTGCTAAATTGCAATATAATAAACTTTATATAAATAACGGTCAAATTTATAATAATTTTCGTTTTTTATTTATTCGTTACGCAATTATTAGCAAAGTTATTAAAAACCGTTGATTTAAAAATATATGCGAAAAGATTATTTCTATTTTTAAATACGACTTTCGAATAGAAAAATATAAAATAAATAGTAATTATATTATTTTAAACGAGTTTTTGGCCGTTGCGAATAAAAAATCACGCAATATCCGAGCTGAAAAAATAGCTTCTGCTTATCGTATAAATTATTTTTCTTTTGCTATAGCTTTTGCTAATCAAAATTCTAGGCGTACTTCCGGTATTCTTAAAGCCTTATAGCGTTTTATTTCTCCAGTTTTTTTTGCTCGTACGGCTTTTTTCTTTTTTGATAAAAATTTTTACGAGCGTATAACTGTTATTTCTGCTATTTCCGGTTTTTTCCGCTTGGCTGCGCGTTTTTAGCGCTTATTATAATTGCGGCAAGCCCGGCTATTTCGCAAACGTTTGCTCCGACGCTAAGCTTAATCGTAAAATCGCCGAAATAATTATCGACGAAAAGCAAAACGATTTATTAAAAAACTTTTAAGCCGTGGCAAAGACTTTTATTATAATAAAAAATTCGATTTGTAAAAAAATTTGAAATTTGATCAGCGCTTTTTAATAAAAAAGCGATAATTTTTAATTTTTATAAAATTAATACGTAATAAATTATATATTAAAACACTTGCATATATCGATAGCGAAGCTAATATTTTCGGTGCGATTAAAACTTTTTTAGCGTATTAACTTTTTTTTAACGTTTCGAAATAAGTTTTATTCGGCTGCATAAGCTTATTATATCCACCGGCTATAATAGCGAGCCGGAAAAGTTTATTTCTTTTGCTATTTTTTTTTTTTTTACAATTAACCGACGTCGTATAAATTTTCTTTTTTTAATTATAAACCTGAGCTTTACCGACGTTTTTATTAATCGCAAATTTTTATAATACTACGATTTAAAACAAGCGTATAACCAAAAAAAAAAACAAAATAAAATAATTATTCGATATATTTATTATTTTTTATTTTAACGAACAGTTATTCGTCGATTTTAATTAGCGAACAAAATTTAAAATATTTAATCGCATATATTAAAAGAATGCAAACAAACGAAACAGCGTAATAAAAGCTTTGCATATTTCTGTTAGCATTTTTACGACGATCAAAAAAGCTTATTTAAATTTTAAAACTAATAAATCTTTTACGTTTATGCGAAATCTTAAAAGCAATTTGTACAAAATAAAAAAGTTTTTTATTAGCAGCTTTGAACCGATCAAGCCGGTTTTTCTAATCGTATTAATTACTTTTTTTATTTTCAATTGCAATATCAGCTGTATTTCCGCTTTTGCATTTAGCGTTTTACAAATACGTTACGAAAAGCGAATACGAATCGTAAAAAAAAAAAGATTATTATTATCCAACGATTATACGTTTATTACTTTTGTATACGATATAAATAAAAAACGTTTCCGCCGTGCGAAAATCGCCGAATTTAAAAAAATTATATAATTCGCGGTAATAAAAAGCATTTCCGTTTCCGACGCTTTGCAAGCCAAATATAACAATAACGTAATTTTTGTAAAAAAGCTTTTTCCAATTTAATATTCGAAATTCGAAAAATTGTTTTACAAATAAAAAAGCGATAAATTCGTTTTTCGCCGCTTCGATATAAATTACAAAATATATTTTGCTACGGAAAATACGCTTTTTATAAAATTACTTAAACGTTTTACGAATAAATAATTTACAAAAGTCAAAAGCTATATTTTTAATAATTTGCACAAAAGCTTTATTAAACTTTTTAATGCTTTTTTCGCCGCTCCGATTTTATTTATTAAAAAATCAAACGGCTTTATACGCTTATATATCGATTATCGCAAACTTAATAATTTTACGAAAAAAAATCTTTACTTTTTGCTTTTAATCGACGAAATACTAGCGCGAATTATTAAAGCCAAAGTGTTTACGAAAATTAATATTTAATAAGTATTTAATCGAATCCGGATATTCGAAAAGTCTGAAAAACTAATTAGTTTTCGCATTCGATACGGCATATATAAATATAAAATTTTTTCGTTCGGCCTTATTAATAAGTCCGCCATATTTTAACGTTTTATTAATAATATTTTTATAAAGCATTTAAATAATTTCTGCTCGGCGTATTTTAACGATATTTTTATTTACTCCGCGAATAACTTAAAATATAAGATTTACGTCAAAAAGATTTTATCGATTTTAAAAAAACACGGCCTGAAAACTGATATTAAAAAATGCGAATTTAATATTACGAAAATCAAATTTTTAAATTTCGTTATTAATATTTAAAATATTAAAATAAATCCGAAAAAAATCGCTATTATTAAAAATTAGCAATATGCAGCGAATATACGAAGCGTATAAAGCTTTTTAAGCTTTTGCAATTTTTACAAACGCTTTATAGCCGGCTACAGCCGTATTTGCCGCCTTTTTACTGTTTTTATAAGCAAAAACGTTTTTTTCGTATTCGAAAAAAAACAGAAAAACGTATAAAAAGCATTGCGCAAAGCTTTGCTAAATGCTTTTATTCTGTGCTATTACGACTTTTATAAACAAACGCGCTTGGAAACCGATTTTTTTAATAAAATAATAATTGGCGTATTATCGCAATTGCAAAAAAATAACTTTTATTATCCGGTCGGTTTTTTTTCTAAAATTATAATCGACGCCGAATTTAATTATTCGATTTACGACAAAAAACTTTTCGCTATTTTTCGCTTTTTTAAAAATTACAAGCCGAAACTGTTAAGCGCCCAAAAAAACGTATATATATATACCGATTATCGCGTTTTAAAATACTTTATAATAATCAAAAATCTTTCGGCCCGATAAACTCGATAAGCCGAGTTTTTCGCCGATTTTTATTTTACAATTATATATCGGTCGGAAATTATTAATACGCTCGTTAATACTTTTTTTCGCAAAAACCAAAACATTTTTTTATTAAAAGCGCGATAGCGAACAGCTCGAAAGCAACAAATGCTTTTAAACGATAAATTAAATTTTTAAATCTTAAAAAAATAGCTGTTAAAAGCATAATTACGCTAGCGCTTATAAAAATAGCGTTCGATAAGCGCGACAACGGCAGTATTTTTTTCGAAAACGAAAAAAACAATAAAAATAAAAAAAATAAAATATTTACAAAAAAACCCGCAGACCTAATTTTCGTAATCGCGTACGATATATATAATTATACAATTATAAACGATTTGCTATAAATTAATAAAAACTTTTTTTTTTTCGAAGCGCAATAAGCGTAAACTCGCAATTATAATTTTAATTATTAATTGCGATAAAACAAATTGTCCAAAGCAGATTAATAATATTTTTAAAACTTTTCGAATTGCGAATCTTTTTAATCCGACATATTTACGAACAGTTTTGCGTAATATACGCTAAAATAAAAAAAAATAAAACTTTTAATCGATCGCAAATATTATTAGAAAATTATAAAAGCAAATATATAATAATACGTTTCGAATTATCGTTGCATCCGAATAAAAGCTAGACGCGACAAAACCCCGGGCTTTTTAAAGCCGTTGCCTATATTCAACAAATTTTATTAATACTTAACGATAAATTTTACAAAGCTTTTATTAAATAAAAATAATTACGACTTCGCTTTCGTAATAATAAATCGCTTATTCAAAAAGCTTTTATTAGTTTTTTGCTATAAGATTATTACAGCGAAAAAGCTGGCAGCTTTGTTTTTGATTTATTAAATGCGTTATTTCGGCATGCCGAATTTAATTATTTCGGACCGAAAAGCTTAATTTATTTCGGTTTTCTAGCAAAAACTTTGCCGTATATTAAAAACCAAAGTTAAATTGATTATTGCGTATAATTTTAATATCGATAAGCAGACCGAAATAATAAATTAATATATTAAGCAACGCTTCCGCCCCTTTTGCTTTTATTATTAAAACAATTAAAAACGCTTTTTATTTTTAATAAATATTACACAATTAATTTTGCCGCACGAATTTCTCGGCAACGTTTTTTTTTTTCAAATTTTAAATAAATACGAAATTCGCATATTTTGAAATATAAACAACTTTCGTTTTTTTCGCTCGATTATCGAAAAGCTTAACCGCGACGAAACTTTACATTTGGTTTTCCGAGTTAAAAAAATTATAAAATACGCGCAATCGTTTATTACGCAATAATAAGCCAAAATAAAACGCTTCGCTAATCTATACAAACGATTAATAAATTAAAATATAAACGACGAAATATTAGTAAATATTAAAAATTAAAAGCTCGACCGACCTTTCCGAAAGTTTTTAGACAAATAATACGGCCTAATTAAGGTCGTCGATAAAATAAAAAAAAATTAAAAGCTTAACTTTTTCGCAAATTAATTAATTTATTTAATTTTTTATTTATATTCGCTCCGAAAGCATATTAGCAACTTTTTATTTGGCCAACGCCGCCCCGAACCAGCTTTTATTCAACTACTTTTTAAATAAACGAAATAGAAAATCAAAAAAATAATAAATTCGAGATTGCATAAAAAAATATTGCAATACCAAATTAATTAAAAAAGCGCTGATAAAAATCTCGAATAATACTTTTATTTTAACGCTATAACGGCCTTTTATATTTTTTAAGCATTCCACCGATCGCATCCTATCGCTAAAGGTTTTTTATAAACATTTTCCGTATAATTGCAAGTTTATAATAAAAGCAGAAAAAATTATATTAAATTAAAAAACGATAAACTTATAATTGCAACTGCGAAAACGCAGTTTTTCGAAAAAAAAAATAGTATTACGACTCTGGCCTGGCTAATAATAATTACCAATAATATAACTGCTAATAATATAATTGTTAATAATATAATTGCCAATAGTATAAATGCTAATAATATTAAATTAAGGTTTGGGCACGGACCATTTCGGCTATTAAATCTCGCGTTAAATTACGTAACCTATAAGCGCAACCTATTATATATAAAGTTCGCGATCCCGAGCATTCTAGCTCGGTGTTTTTTTTTCAATTTATATGCGTACCTTTTGGTCCATATCATTCCGATCACCCTCAAGCTAGCTGTGACAATTTTTAATTAGACTGCTTTTTTTAATTTAAACGGTGCACGTTTGTTTTTTAATTGCGAAAAGAATATAAGAGCTTTTTTATTAAGCTTTTTCGTTGCTTATCCTTTCGCGTTATACACGAATTTGCGATTAGAAAAGCAGATTTAGCGTTTCGAATATATTCGGATTATTACGCGTATAAAATGCATTTTGTATTTGGCGAATCGCTTGCAATCGGCGGACTTCCGCTATTTCTTTGCGTACAGTTTCCTTTCGTTTTGCAATATTTGCAAAAAAGGGATTATTTTCGTAAATACGAAAATAAGCGCCGAATACAAATAAAATTAAAACAAAATCTGCTGGACCGGCTGTATCGTTAATAGCTTTCAGGGCTATTTGCAAGCGTTGTTTTTTAAAAATACCGGTTTTTTTTAAATTCAGCTATAATAATTTTATAAATACGTCGCAGCGTGTAATAATAGCGCTTAACTTTTCTTATACTGTTATATGCTTCGGTAAGCATTTGTTTAATAATAATTAATATTGCTTTTGCTAATTTTTTAAATTCTTTTGCGTTAAAATTAATATTTAAATCGTATATAATAATATCGGAAAATTTTAAATACGTATTTATTTAATATTTTCGCAATTGATTAAAAGTTTCAAATACGGTTATATTTTTAAAAAACGCTGCCGAATTAAACGAAATTGCAAAATCGACGACGTGCAATACTGGGCTTTTATTCAGATATATTATATTAATAATAATAAAATAATTAAATTTTTAATCGTTTTTTAAAGTAAATTTGTATTTGCTAAAGCTTGCGCCGTGCATTTAATATTAATAACAAAACTTTTCAATTGTTTTTAAAAATCTTAAAAAAAACGTTTTCGTAGCCGGATAAATTAAGCATTTTTGCAAAGCGCGCCGCGAAAAAATATCCGAATCGGCGGTGTATTTAACGTAATTTTGTAATTATCAAATGGGCCAAAATAGCCTTTTTCGTATGCAATATTAAAAACGAATAGTTTTATTTGCGAATAACTAAAATCTTTTTTTGGCTTTAAATAAAAACATCGGACAGATTGTTATAATAAATTTTCAAACGATCGAAATCCTGGAAAAAAATTAAAAATAGCGTATCCACGTTAATTAAATAAAAAATAATTAATTTTAGCGGTATCGTTATATTTATAAAACCGATAATTTTCGTTGTGTTATCGCCAAATTTAATTTTAATTTTGCTTTCAGATCGATTTATATGCAAAAAGGTAAAAAGCAATTTTTGCAAAGCTTCGGCTTATCGTTTTTTTTTGCAATAAAAACCTTCGCTGCTTTTGTATTTGAAATAAAACCTTGAAATTTATAAGAAAAATAGCGTTCGAATATAAATTAATCGAAAAAGATAATGGTCGGAAAAAATAAATATAAGTTTTTATTCGTATACGCGTAGTACGTAGCGTAATTACGTAGATTTTTTATTAATTATTGGCCGTTAATTGCTTTTAATTCAGTCGTAAATTAAATTGCGGCCGCTGATTATTAATTTTTACGCTTTTCGCTGGCCTCCGATACGCTTTCGCTTTTAATTTCAATTAAAAACTGGCGATATTCGGTAAAAGTATAATTAACGCCTATAAAATAATAAAATTCGTACTTCCAGGCTTCGTAAGCTGCTTTTCGCTTTTTTGGCGTATATTAAATAAACCAATAGTTTGGCTTTTTGTATATATAACAAAGCTTTTTTTTTACGGTTTGGGCCGGTTTTTTTCGAATTGCTACGAAAAAAAACCCTTATATTTTTCTCGGTATAAATCTCCTCGACTTTTGTTTTTTCTATTACTTTTATACTCGCGATCGATATAATATACGTTCGATAAATCCTTTTATATATTACCGGTGTTTTCGTTTTTATTTTGAAAAATGCCGGTCTGATATAAATAAGCTTCGAAAATTGAATTTAATTTTAAAATAACCGATATAAAACTTTTTAATTATATTAAAAAAGCAGTAGAAAACTTTGCTAAATTGTATTACGTATACGCGCATTTTAGCATATTTTTAACCGCATTTATTAATACGTCGCGAAATGCTTTATCGGTATAATATTCGAAAGTCAAATTGCGCTGAATTATTACCAGCTTTTTAGCTATAATTAAAAAATATTCGAATTTAATTTTAATAACGTTTTCAGGCATAAAAGCTATACGAAATAAACTTATAAATCGCTATTTTTCGAAGTATTTCTGAACGGATTCGAAGATTTCGAATTGCTTTTTTATCAAAGCAATTATAATTTAAAACTCGTAGTTCTGGCCGTATAATTTAGTTATATAAAAAGTCGTAAGCGTCGTTTTTCAGCATAAATAAAAAAAAACAACTGCGTAGCTAATTTCGTTTTTTTGTTAAATTTCAAATCTTAAACAATTTTTATAAAAAATATTTAATTGTCGTTTTTAAAAACCTCGTATTTCGCACTTTTATACTTTTTCTTTTTATTATTATAAATCTTGGAAATATTTCCAATTTAACGAAAATAATCGGGGATTTGCGTATAAAATAAGGCCGGAAATTGCAGTTTTAAATAGAACTGCTCTGATCGGACGTATATGCGGTATTTTTTTATTAGTATTCGGGCTGGTATTAAAAAACTTTTTGATTTCGATATTGCGTTGTAAATCGTACGAATTATATAAGTTATTGCGACCGATATTTTTCAGGGTTTTAGTTTCTAAGGTTATATTAAAATTTTACCGATTATACAGAAATATCGGAATCTTTTTTTGCTTTATTAAATAATAACCCATTTGGTTTTTTAATTTTGCGACCATATTTTCGGAGTATTTCGTTTTATTTAATACGTAACCGAATTTTTTTTTTTATAAAGCAGAAGTTTATTCGATTTTATTTGATCTTAATCGAGCTTAAACTATTACCGCGTATAAAATTTTTGTTATAAATCTTATAAAAAAGCCTGCGATTAAGCAGGTTTCGCGGAATTTTTTTTAAGCTCGGAAATTAAATTTTGCAAACGTATCGAAGGTTTATTTTTCAAAGTTTTTTCGAATAATTTATAATAGTTCGTAAAATAAATCTAGTCTGTTATTTGTTTTGTAAATTTCGCAGCAAAGCGTAATATGCTTATTTAATACTTTTTCGAAAAATATTGCTAGGTCTATTTTTTTTATTTCAATTCTCGACACCGTATTTAATATATGCAAATATCGGGATTATTTTAAATATTTGTTTTCGGTAGTAAAGCGATTTGTATTTGGGGTCCGGTACTTCGTAATTAATAGCGGTAATTAGATTGGTAGCGTTTTTAATTAATAATTGTCGTAAAATATAAGCTGCAACAGATTGGAAGGTGGAGCGTTTATTTGTATTACTGCTTGGTTTTTAAAATTTTTTTTCGAAATCGTAGAATTCGCCGAACAGCGGTATTAATAAAATACAATTAAATAGAAATTATTAAATCTGATTTTAGCTATCTTTTTTTTTTTTTTTTGATCGTTTTGTATAATAAAAGGAAATTAATAGCCTTTAGCGCAGATCGGAAAAAAAAGTCGTTTTGCATAATAAAATCTTTTGAATTTACTTTTTTTATTAAACTTTGCGAATTTGTAGTTAAAAGTGAATTTAACCACTGATTAGTATTAATATTATAAATAATAATACAAATACGATTAATCGTAGTAAATCGGGTTAAAATTGTATGCATTCTACTAGGTCTAGCTGGTGTGAGAATATAGGATAAATATGCGAGCGCTAGCGGGCGCTAGCGCTGCGCACCTATAACTGTGATCCCGCATCATCTGATCCCACGTGACCCCTATAGGTATTCCCACATAAAGCTTTTCAGTTTTTGCTATTATATTTCAATCTTTTTTTTAATCAGCGAAAAAGCAGCCTTTTGTAACGATCTAATCAGTCGGAGGGCTGGGAGATCAGTCAACTGGTCGCCGTGTTCATATAGTATAAGAAACGAGCCTTTGGTTCTGTAACAAAAATATTCATTTAGAATTAATAATTGCAGAAAACAAAAGTTGCTAAAAAAAAAAAGTTTTATATATATAAATAGTTTTTATAATTGATAGAAAAATCTATCAAGAAACCAAAGAGCTTGCAGCTACACGTAATTGCTAGGATAATACGAAAAGCAAAAAAATAAGTCGTTATATTATTTTTCCGTCCGAAAAAAGCGCGCTTTCGAGCTTTTATTTATTAATACGTCGTTATTCAAATAATCGTACGAATTTAAACTTTCGGAATACGCTTTTAGCCAGTTTATAAGTTTTGCAAAAGAACCGGAAAGCTTTTTATACGCTAAATAAAAGTCGCGCATTTTTAAAAAAACGTATATAAAATCAAACGCGGAATATTACGTAAGATTTTTATTTAAGCTTATTTAAAAAACTTTGTATTAAAAGGTTTTCCGCTGCATTCGTGTAAGGATTGAAAGGCAGGGAAACACTAGTTCAAACAATAAAGCTCAGATAAAATTGGGTTGATAGTCAGACTGATTTCTACCTTTTATATCTTTAGTAGAAGGCGTGTATAAATACAAAAGGAGGGATGGAGCCTTCGAAAAAAATATTTCCCAGGAAACCAGGCGAATTTTATTTAATATACTTTCCAGCCCCCATCCCGACTTTTTTTTAATTCTTTTTAATATAATTTTAATAATTAGTTTTTTAGTAATTACTTTTATAAAATGTTTTACTTAAATATTATTTTCAGCTTTTATAATATTATCCGGCCCCTACGGCTTATTCGCAGAAAATATTATTCGGAAATTAATAAAAAACAAAAGGTTTTGGCGAATCATTTGACTTATACACGTAATATTGGTTTTTAATATTATTTCTTTTTTTAAGCTTTTGGTTTTTAAAAGCGATTGATTTTTTTATGCGTATACTTCCGTATATAACGTGCGTTACGCTTTCGAAATAATATACGGTTTTTTTCGCTTTCGGTCGTAAATTATAATTGTTTTTTTCGCTTTTGGTCGTAAATTATAGCTATTTTGCTATTTTGTTTTTTTTGTTTTCGGTAGCGTTCGTATTTTCGTTTGAAAAAGCCTTTTTTTTTAAAATGGCCGCTATTTTCCTGTTTAATTTCTTTTTTTTTTTTTTTTTTTTTTTTTTTTTTTCGTCAGCTTTTTTCTATTTTAATCAATTGCTTTTCGCCGCGTTCGCCGCGAACTTTCAAAATGCTTTTGATTTTTATCTGCTTTCGGTGCGCCCGCCTGATTTTACGCGAAGGTATTATAGCGGCTTTTTTACCTTTTTGCGTTTTCGAGCTTTTTAGCGTAAAATGCAACCGTTGTAAAATTTCGTATATTTAATACTTTTTTATAAATTTTCTAAACTTTTATTCGGATTCGCTTTTAATTAGCTACAAATTCCTATCGCACGCGTTATCGAAGCGCAAACTTTTTTCGCGAGCTTTAACGATTTTATAAATCGTTTCGATGCTGCTACCGCCGCTGCCGCTTTTTTTTTTTTTATTGCCGAAGCCAAAGCTTTTGTTAAAATTTTTATCGATTTTATTATTTACGACGTTTATATAAATCGTTTAAAAAAAAATAACGCTTCGGCTTTTATAATAATCGGAAATCGTACGAATCGCGCCGCGGCTCGGATTGCCGCTGCCGCTTTTGCCGGTTTGGCGGCTGCTGCTGTTTTAAAAGCTTTGGCTGCGCCGGCCTTTTTATTTAACGACGCTAATATAAAACGTATTTTCCGACGTTTCGAAAACGTCGCTCGGATCTATTTTAATTAATTAAATTAAATTCTGGATTTTTACGAAAATATCGTAATTGCAATTCAAAATTCGATTACGGCTATTATAAAAGCTTTAACTGGAATAAATCGAATATTTTGCGAATTCGTTTAATATTAATTTTTTTTAGCTGTTACGACCCTGGCCTGGCTAGTGGTAGTTGCCAGTGGTATGGCTGCCAGTGGTATGGTTGCCAGTGGTATGGTTGCCAGTAGTATGAATGCTGGTGGTGTTGGATTAAGGTTTGGGCACGGACCACCTCGGCCACTAAGCCTCGCGCTAAATCACGTAATTCACAAACGCAACCTATTATATATAAAGTTCGCGATCCCGAGCATTTTAGCTCGGTGTTTTTTTTTTAATTTATATGCGTACCTTTTGGTTTATATTATTTCGATTATTTTTAAATTAGCTGTAATATAAAAAAAGATTAAACAATTTTCGTTAAAAAGTTTTGTATTTACGATTAAAAACTCGATCTGTTGTAACGATTCATTTTTTTGCCATCTCGTGTGTCATTCCAGCAACTACGTACAGCTGCAAGCTCCCTGGTCTCCTGGTGGATCTTCCTATCAACTGTAGAAACTATTTATATATATAAAGCTTTTTCTTTTTAGCAACTTTTGCTTTTTGCAGTTGTTGATTTTAAATGAATATTTTTGTTACAAAACCAAAGGCTCGTTTTTTATATTATATAAATACGGCGACTAATTGACTGATTTCCTAGCCTTCCGATTAATTAAATCGTTATATTATTAACAATTCTTTTTTTACGTTAGCGACGGCGTAAATTATTTCTTTCCTCGAATTTCTTACGGGTTATATTAAAATAATCGACCGGTCGTAAAAAGGTTTATTTCCGCATTTCGCGAAAAATAGCTTTTGTTCAACGATCTCTTTTTTAATAAAGCTTTTCAGCTTCTGCTATTATATTTCAACCTCCCTTTTTTTAATTAGCGAAAAAACAGCCTCTTCCAAAAGCTTTTTTTTTTGAAAAACAGTCCTTTCTACGAAAAAAAAAAAACAAAAAAAAAGGCAAAGCGCCAACCATTTCGCTTGCCATTTCTTTTTTACAGCCTAGCGCTAAAAGCGTTCAGTTGAAACTTTTGCAAAATCAATTAAAAAAAGCGCAGAAGCGTAAACGACAATTTTTAGAAATTATACGACTGCGACAAACTTTTTAATCAAAGCGTTTAATAAAATTTATCGAACGTATTTCTGCCAGTCGCGAATCTGCTGCTTTTTTTCTTTTTCGCAACGTTTTATTTTAATTAACAAACGCTGCAAACCAACTTTTACGCTTTTCGCGAATTTTTTTTAAATTTTTTTATAACGGCCAAAATTTTAGCGCGCTTTTTAAACGTTATAATTTATATTTATTTGCTGACTTTCGACTAGCTCGTATAAAGCGCGTTTCGAACTTTAAGTTTAAGCTAAATAATAGTGAAAATTACAAAGCACGCTATTAAAAAATTAAAATTTTCGATAATTTCGAATTTTATTACGATTATTTCGCTAGCGATCGATTTCGCAAAAATTATATATTCGATCAGACCGAAAGCGTAGCAAAAAAATTTTTTATTCCGCGTATTTTAGACCGTTCCGATTTACACCTTCCGAAAAATTAATAAAAAAGATCGCCGATTTCCTGGCTAATTTTTCAAACGTTTAAAAGGCCGAAAACGAATTCAAAATGCTTGTAATAAATACGTACGACGATTTTTAGCGATTTTACCTGCGATTTTCTATTTTCGCAGCGAACGTTTAAATACGAATTAACAAACAGCTTCGAAACGCTTTTCGCGACAAAATACCAAAGCGTTTATAAGAAAAGCTGTATTTGGAATAGGCGCGTATAACGATTTTTAAAAATTAGCTTATCGCCGTCCGTTAAAAAAAACAAAATCAATTGGCAAAACGAATTTTATACGCAAATCGCTTTTTTATTAAATTTATTATTTATTAAAATGATAGGTTCTTAACCAAAGCGTACTACGAGTCAAATCGTACGTACGAAAGTCGTTTAAATGTTTTATAAGCTCCTTCTCAGCCTCCTGCTGTTTTTTCTTTTTTTTTACGCCAAAACGCCCTTTTTGGCGTTTTTTTTTTTCGATCGGATCAACGATAACGCTCGTTTTTTATTTTATATTAAAAAATTCAAAAAGGCCAATTTGCGCGACTTTTTACGGGCCGACCCTCGGTTCCATTTAAAAGCCTTTTTAAGCTAATAAATGTAAACGAGGTCGAGCCGGCCGAAAATTCGCCTTTTAATAATAATAATAAAAACGAAAATTTTTTTCCAAACGATTTCTAAAACGCATACGAGAAAATTAAAAGCTTTTTCGCTAATCGGAAAAACGCTTAGGCCTAAGCAAAGCTTTTTTTTTAAACGTGTTACGCGATATGCGTTATTTTAACGTTCGAAAGCTTTTTAATAGCGATTTATTAATAATTCCCGTTATATTTATTAAAAATAGTTTTTCGTACAAAATAAAAGCGCTCGCCGATTTTAAAGCGAACGGTTATGCGTTAATCGATTCGGCGCTGATTAAGTCTTTTTTTTTTTTTTTAAAACTTTTGATTTAACCTTTTCCGGCTCCTTTTTCTATAAAAAAGTATAATAAAGCTCGTAGCTATTTAATTATATATTTTACGCTTTTTAATTTTATTATTAACAATCGAATATAATCGTTTACTTTTTTTTTAATTATTAATCTCGGAAATTATAATATAATTCTAGAAAAAGCTTGGTTGGCCGAATATTAAATTTTATTAAATTATAATAAACGCAAGTTTTATTGGCCGAAATTTTATTTTCCTACAGCCTTTTACGCTTATTATATTAAAATTTTTTATTTTGTATCTCCGAAAAATTCAATCTCGCCATTAAAACGACGCTGTAAAAAACGTAACAAAAACCTTAATTAATTATGGCAGATTTACGACGTTATACGAAGCGCGAAAAAGTCGAATTTTATTCGCGGTGCCAATTTCGATAGCGACGCCAGTAGGATAATATAAGAAATCATACTATTATTTTCTTAAGCTGACGATTTTTTTTTCCTATTATTTTTTTTTTTTTTTTTCTTTTTTTTTTCGTTAAAACAATTTTTTTGTTTTACGAAAAACAGTTATACCAAAAACCGAAGAAAAGCTTTCGCCGCGATAGCTTTTCAGCTTAATATAATCGATAGTTTAAACAAACTATTTTCTGAACCTTTCAAACGACCAATTCGAAAACGAGTTTTTTAATCTACTGCTTATTTAATTTCTATCTGCCAAATTATTATATACGCTTTTAAATTGATTTCCAGAAAAAAAGCAATTAAAATGTTTTTAATCTTTTTATACGAAATCGACAAAATACTAAACGATTTTACGTACAACACTTTTTTTAAAACCCAATTTCACAGTTTTTTCGAACGTTTCAAAACCAACGAAATATCGATTTCGATCTTTTTAATCAGCTTAGCAAAATTAACTTCGAATAAACCTTTTTTCGAATTTTTCCTTTCGGAATACAAAAACTTCGAACACGTGTTTTTTAAAGCCGTTAGTAACGAGCTAGCTTTTCACCGGCCTTACGACTATAAAATCGAATTTATTATAAATAAAAAAAAACTGAAATACATTTTTTTGTACAAAATATCGATTTTAAAACTCGAGATTATTAAAACTTATTTGCAAAATAATTTTAACAAAAGCTTTATCGAACTTTTTATCGCTTTTTTCGCTGTTTTAATATTTTTCGCCAAAAAACCCGACGGTTTATTGCGTTTTTATATCGATTATCGAGCTTTTAATAATATTATTCGTAAAAATCGCTATCTTTTTTTTTTTATCGATAAAACTTTTGTTCGTTTTTCGAAAGCACGAATTTTTACGAAGTTCGATATTCGTTAAGCTTTTTATAAAATTCGAATAAACTCCGCTAATAAAAAATTGATAACGTTTCGTACGCGTTACGGCGCTTATAAATGCAAAATGCTATCTTTTGATTTTATTAATAAACTCGCAATTTATCAACGTTATATAAACGACGTTTTTTTCGACTATTTAAACGATTTTTGTATTGCATATTTAAATAATATTTTTATTTATTCGTCCGACTTTTTGAAACACGCCATATACGTTCGCAAAATGCTTCAAAGGCTCGCTAACGCTGAATTACAGGCCGATATTCGGAAATTTGAATTTAACGTTATTCGGACTCGTTATTTAAGTTTTATTATTTTTATTAAAAATCTAGAAATAAATCCAGAAAAAGTTTTCGTAATCGTTTATTAAAAGCTTTTTATTATTATAAAAAATATATAAAGCTTTTTTGGTTTTTGTAACTTTTACCGACGTTTTATTCGAAACTACGGTATAATTGCAAAGCTTCTGGTCCATTTGACCAAAGCTAACGTTTTTTTTAATTTTATTTCTAAGTATTAAAAGAGTTTCGACCTTTTTATACTAGCTTTTATTACTATATTAATTTTATAATATTACAAACAAAATCTTTTTTGTATATTAGAAACTGACGCTTCCGACGGCGTAATAGCTTTTATGCTTTCGCAATTTTATAACGACGACTGGCTTTTAATCGCCTATTTTAGCAAAACCATAGCTTTCGCAAAGCTAAATTACGTCGTATATAACAAAAAAATGCTCGCAATTATAAAATTTCTAAGCAATTTTCGTGCTAAATTAGCTGGCTCAGTTTATTAAATTAAAATAATTATTAATTATAAAACCTTAAAGTATTTTATAATTTTTAAACTTTTAAACGCTCGATAAGCACGCTAAGCCGAGTTTTTCGCCGATTACAACTTTTTTATTACGTATAAATTAAATAAACATAATTTTCTGACTAACGTATTAACACGTCGTACGAGCGAATTCGATCGCTAAAACTTTTTTAAACGCATTCAGCGCCTGCAAACTTTTTTTCGAGCCGATCAGATCGATTACCGCCTTTTGATTAAAAAACTTCGATTTCCTACGGTTTCCGAAACAGCTGTTTTTATCGTTAAAATAATTGATTTTTTTTTCGCATTCCGTATCGTTAATCAAATTTTTTACGCTAATCGCACAGCTAGCAGCCTGATGGCCTTTCGAAAAAAAGCTGTACGAAACGCTACGAAAAAAAACGACGATAATAATACTTCGTATATATTTAAACGCGATTTGCTGTTATATTACGGTCGCTTAATAATATCAAACGTCGATTATTTTCGTCTGGCCTTTATACGAAAAATGTACGACCAAATCTTTACCGCTTATCTCAGCGTTCGCAAAACTACGTAATTGCTTTCGGACTAATACTATTAGCGAGATATAACAGCTTTCGTAAAATAATATTATCGCAATTGCTACGCTTATCGAAAAAGTTTTATTTTAAAAAATAAGCGCCCCGGCTTTTTTTAGCTTTTTTTTGTTTCTGACCACTTTTAGAAACACGTTATAATAAATTTTTGCAATTTTAATAAAAACAAATACGATTACGATAACGTGTTCGTAATAATAAATCGCTTTTTTAAGCAGATTATTTTAATCCTCTGCTATAAAAATATCGACGCTCGAAACTTCGCTAAATTATATATATTACGTATATAAATATTTTGATTTTTTAAAAAGTATTATTAACGATCGTAGCTTTTAATATTAGTTTATCTTTTGGTCTGAATTAAACAAAATACTCGGTACGCAATTAAAACTTTCGACAGCCGCTTATTTTAAAACCGATAATCAGACCGAAATTTACAACCAATATCTGCAAAAACGCTTTCGACTCTTCGTAAATTTTTATTAAAACGATTGGAGCGAATTTCTTTTAATAATGGATTTCGTCTAAATAATCCTTTTTTACGAAAATCTAAATGGCCTTTTACCTTTTAAAATTGTATACGATTATATTTCTTATACCAATTGAAATTAAAAGCTCGATACTTCCCCCTTTCTTAATCTTTTATATAAGCTAAACGCAAACGAAGCTCGTGCGTACGCTCGCCGCCACTACGACGCTTAAAACCTCGCCAAATCGCATTTCTAATAAGTTTACGATAAAATAAAAAAAAATGCGAATAAGTTTCGCCGCGCGATCGATTTTAACGTTAGCGATTACGTATAACTCGATATGCGTCTATTTCCGACCTTCCGGCCCTTTCGCAAGCTCGACAATTCTACAAACGGCTTTTTTAAAATTGTAGCCAAAATTTTCGATAACGCTTTTAAACTAGACTTTTTTAATATTATAAACGTATATCCAGTTTTTTACGTTAGTCGATTGCGTAAAACAGCTAACGACGCGTTTTCAAATCAGATTAATTTAGCTTCTGAACTTATTAATATAACTGGTAAGCTTAAATACAAAATCGAAAAATTAATCGCCTATCGAATGCAGCGAAAGATTTTTTAATACAAAGCTTTTTAAATAAGCTTAAATAAAAATCTTACGTGGTATTCCGCGTCTGACTTTATATATGCTTTTTTGAAAATGCGCGATTTTTATTTGGCGTATAAAAAGCTTCCCGGTCCTTTTGCAAAACTTATAAACTGGCTAAAAGCGTATTCCGAAGGTTTGAATTCGTATAATCACTTGGATAGTGACGTACTAATGAATAAAAGCTCGAAAGCGCGCTTTTTTCGGACGGAGAAATAATATAACGATTTACTTTTTTGCCACTTCGTGTATTATCCTAGCAACTACGTACAGCTGCAAGCTCTCTGGTCTCCTGATGGGTTTTTCTATTAATTATGGAAATTATTTATATATATAAAGCTTTTTTCTTTTAGCAATTTCTGCCTTTTGCAGTTGTTGATTTTAAATAAATATTTTTGTTACAAAACCAAAGGCTCGTTTCTTATACCATGTGAACACGGCGACCAGTTGACTGATCTCCCAGCCCTCCGACTGATTAGATCGTTATATCTGTTTTTGTAATTCGAATTTTTTTCAGGCCGCTCGTATCGACGTTTATTTATCGGTGCTTTAATTAGAATTTTTTTTTATTAATTTTGTTTTCAAAAAAAGCTGAAATTTTTCTTTTTTATTAATTCGATTTGCTTTTGCAATTCGAATCGCCTTTTTTTAATATTATAATATTTTATGCTTTTTTTATAAATCGACGCGGCATCCGAAAACGAACGCAATTCGTACGATTCGGCTTCGAATTAGCATTTCCATTTTCTGTTTTTGCTTTTAGCGCTTTTTAATTTTTATTCGTTTTAAGCTTTTTCGACGATTTTAATAACGAGTTTTTATTTTACGACTTTTCTACCGAATTATAGTTATTTGCAGCCGATTTATTTGCTAAATTCTTTCGCTTTATAATCGAATTTAAAATCGAATTGTATAACGCTGACATTTTAATACTTTTAAACCGACGAATGCTTTTACGACTGCCTAATATATCTGTTAACGCTAAAAGATTTACTACGGCCCAGCAGCTTTAAATCGCTTAAATAATCGTTTAAGCTATCGCCGCCGCTCGCTTTTCAATTTTTGCTAATATCGCCCGCGACGCTTTTTTTTTATTTCGAGCTTCGCGCGTTTTTATCGCAAATTTTTAATTAATTCCCGAATATTACTTTTTCGTTTTCGATTCAATTATTTTTCGAATCGAATTATTTAAAATCAAATATTTTCGCTACGCTTTTAACGATTATTAAAAAAAAATTAAATATAACGCATAAAAAATAAATATAAAATTGTTTATTAAAAAATACTTAAAAAATTTTATATAAAATATAAATTAAGCCAAAATATATTTCAAATGTTTTATTAAAAAAGCAAAAACTATTATTTTAAAATACTTAAACCTCGAGTTTTATAACTAAATCTAATCGGCCCGAAACGTTTTTCGTATTTTTAATCAGCGCTTTTTTAATTACAACCGCGTTTAATTTGCTAAATTGTAATATAATAAACTTTATATAAATAACGGTTAAATTTATAATAATTTTCGTTTTTTGTTTATCCGTTACGCAATTATTAATAAAATTACTAAAAACCGTTGGTTTAAAAATATATACGAAAAAGTCATTTTTATTTTTAAATACGATTTCCGAATAAAAAAATACAAAATAAATAATAATTATATTATTTTAAACGAGTTTTTAGCCGTTGCGAATAAAAAATTACGCAATATTCGAGCTGAAAAAATGGCTTTTATTCGTCGCATAAGCCATTTTTTTTTTGCTATAGCTTTTGCTAATCAGGATTCTAAGCGTACTTCCGGTATTCTCAAAGCTTTATAACGTTTTATTTTTCTAGCCTTTTTTATTCGCACGGCTTTTTTTTCTTTTGGTAAAAATTTTTACGAACGTATAATTGCTACTTTTGCTATTTCCGGTTTTTTCCGCTTGGCTGCGCGTTTTTTTAACGCTTATTATAATTACGGCAAGCCCGGCCATTTCGCAAACGTTTGCTCCGACGCTAAGCTTAGTCGCAAAATCGCCGAAATAGCTATCGACGAAAAACAAAACGATTTATTAAAAAACTTTTAAGCCGTGGCAAAAACTTTTATTATAGTAAAAAATTCGATTTATAAAAGAATTTAAAATTTGACCAGCGCTTTTTAATAAAAGGACGATAATTTTTAATTTTTATAAAATTAGCACGTAATAAATCATATATTAAAACACTTATATATATCGATAACGAAGCTAATATTTTCGATGCGATTAAAACTTTTTTAGCGTATTAATTTTCTCAACGTTTCGAAATAAGTTTTATTCGATTGTATAAATTTATTATACCCATCGGCTATAATAGCGAGCCGGAAAAACTTATTTTTTCTGTTATTTTTCTTTTTTTTACGATTAACCGACGTCGTATAAATTTTTCTTTTTTAATCACAAATCTGAGCTTTACCGACGTTTTTATTAATCGCAAATTTTTATAATACTACGATTTAAAATAAGCGTATAACTAAAAAAAAAACAAAATAAAATAGCTATTCGATATGTTTATTATTTTTTATTTTAACAAGCAATTATTCGTCGATTTTAATCAGCGAACAAAGGTTAAAATGCTTAATCGCATATATTAAAAAAATGCAAATAAACGAAACAGCGTAATAAAAGCTTTATATACTTCTGCTAGCATTTTTACGACGATTAAAAAAACTTATTTAAATTTTGAAATTAATAAACTTTTTACGTTTATGCGAAATTTTAAAAGCAGTTTGCATAAAATAAAAAAGTTTTTTACTAGCAGTTTTAAACCGATCAAGCCGGTTTTTTTAATCGTGTTAATTACTTTTTTTATTTTCAATTGCAATATTAGTTGTATTTCCGCTTTTGCATTTAACGCTTTACAAATACGCTACGAAAAGCGAATACGAGCCGCAAAAAAAAAAAAATTACTATTATTTAGCGATTGCACGTTTATTATTTTTATATACGATATAAACAAAAAACGTTTCCGCCGTGCGAAAATCGCCGAATTTAAAAAAATTATACAATTCGCGGCAATAAAAAGCATTTTCGTCTCCGACGCTTTGCAAACTAAATATAACGACAACGTAGTTTTTATAAAAAAGCTTTTTCCAGTTTAATACTCGGAGTTCGAAAAATTATTTTATAAGCAAAAAAGCGATAAGCTCGCTTTCCGCCGCTTCGGTATAAATTACAAAATATATTTTGCTACGGAAAATACGCTTTTTATAAAATTATTTAAACGTTTTACGAATAAATAATTTATAAAAATCAAAAGCTATATTTTCGATAATTTGCATAAAAACTTTATTAAACTTTTTAATGCTTTTTTCGCCGCTCCGATTTATTTATCAAAAAGTTAAACGGCTTTATGCGCTTATATATCGATTACCGCAAGCTTAACGATCTTACGAAAAAAAAAATTTATTTTTTACTTTTAATCGACGAAATGCTAGCGCGAATTATTAAAACCAAAATATTTATAAAAATTAATATTTAATAAACATTTAATCGAATCCGAATATCCGAAAAATTTAAAAAACTGATTAGTTTCCGCATTCGATACGGCATATACAAATATAAAATTTTTTTGTTCGGCTTTATTAATAAGCCCGCTATATTTCAACGTTTTATTAATAATATTTTTATAAAATATTTAAATGATTTTTGTTCGGCGTATCTTAACGATATTTTTATTTATTCCGCGAATAATTTAAAATATAAGATTTACGTTAAAAAAATCTTATCGATTTTAAAAAAATACGATTTAAAAGCTAATATTAAAAAATGCGAATTTAATATTACGAAAATCAAATTTTTAAATTTCGTTATTAATATTTAAAATATTAAAATAAATCCGAAAAAAATCGCTATTATTAAAAACTAATAATATGCAGCGAATATGCGAAACGTATAAAGCTTTTTAAGCTTTTGCAATTTTTACAAACGCTTTATAGCCGGCTACAGCCGCATTTGCCGCCCTTTTACTGCTTTTATAAGCAAAAACGTTTTTTTCGTATTCGAAAAAAAGCAGAAAAACGTATAAAAAGCATTGCGCAAAGTTTTGCTAAATGCTTTTATTCTGTGCTATTACGACTTTTATAAGCAAACGCGCCTGGAAACCGATTTTTTTAATAAAATAATAGCTAGCGTATTATCGCAATTACAAAAAAATAACTTTTATTATTCGATCGATTTTTTTTTCAAAATTATAATCGACGCCGAATTTAATTATCCGATTTACGACAAAAAGCTTTTCGCTATTTTTCGCTTTTTTAAAAATTATAAGCCGAAGCTGTTAAGCGTTTAAAAAAACATATATATATACATCGATCACCGCGTTTTAAAATATTTTATAATAATTAAAAACTTTTCGATTTAATAAACCCGATAAGCCGAGTTTTTCGCCGATTTTTATTTTACAATTATATATCGGTCGGAAATTATTAATACGCTCGTTAATACTTTTTTTCGCAAAAACCAAAATATCTTTTTATTAAAAACGCGATAACGAACAGCTCGAAAGCAGCAAATGCTTTTAAACGATAAATTAAATTTTTAAATTTTAAAAGAAATAGCTGCTAAAAGCATAGCCACGCTAGCGCTTATGAAAATAGCGTTCGATAAACGCGACAACGGCAATACTTTTTTCGAAAACGAAAAAAACAATAAAAACGAAAAAGATAAAATGTTTACAAAAAAATTCGCAAACCTAACTTTCGTAATCGCGTATAATATGCATAATTATATAATTATAAACGATTTGCTGTAAATTAATAAAAATTCTTTTTTTTTCGAAACGCAACGAGCGCAAGCTCGCAATTATAATTTTAATTATTAATTACGATAAAACAAATTGTTTTTCCAAAGCAGATTAATAA
Organism: Blumeriella jaapii; assembly: GCA_009599575.1. Classification (NCBI taxonomy): domain Eukaryota; kingdom Fungi; phylum Ascomycota; class Leotiomycetes; order Helotiales; family Drepanopezizaceae; genus Blumeriella; species Blumeriella jaapii. The sequence continues at coordinate 42,549 of VWND01000022.1, read as the reverse complement.
TATTTTTAAAACTTTCCGAACTGCGAATTTTTTTAATCCGACATATTTACGAACAGCTTTGCGTAGCATACGTTAAAATAAAAAAAATAAAGCTTTTGGTCGGTCGCAAATATTATTAAAAAATTATAAAAACAAATATATAATAATACGTTTCGAATTATCGTTGCATTCGAATAAAAGCTAAGCGCGACAAAACCCCGGGTTTTCTAAAGCCGTTGCTTATATCCAGCAAACTTTATTAATACTTAATAATAAACTTTACAAAGCTTTTATTAAATAATAATTACGACTTCGCTTTCGTAATAATAAATCGCTTATTTAAAAAGCTTTTGTTAATTTTCTGCTATAAGATTATTATAGCGAAAAAACTGGCAGCTTTGTTTTTGATTTATTAAATGCGCTATTTCGGCATGCCGGATTCAATTGTTTCGGACCGAAAAATTCAGTTTGTTTCGGTTTTTTAATAAAAATTTTGCCGCATATTAAAAACTAAAATCAAATTAATTATTACGTACAATTTTAATATCGATAGGCAGACCGAAATAATAAACTAATATATTAAGCAACGCTTCCGCCTTTTTTGCTTTTATTACTAAAATAATTAAAAACGCTTTTTACTTTTAATAAATATTGCATAATTGATTTTGCCGCACGAGTTTTTCGGCAACGTTTTTTTTTTTTAAATTTTAAATAAATACAAAGCTCGTATATTTTGAAATATAAATAACTTTCGTTTTTTTCGCTCGGCCACCGAAAAGCTTAACCGCGACGAAGCTTTGCATTTGGCTTTCCGAACTAAAAAAATTATAAAATACGCGCAATCGTTTATTACGTAACAATAAGCTAAAATAAAACGCTTCGTTAATTTATACAAACGACTAGTAAATTAAAATATAAGCGACGAAATATTAATAAATATTAAAAATTAAAAATTCGACCGACTTTTCCGAAAGCTTTTAAACAAATAATACGGCCCAGTTAAAATCGTCGACAAAATAAAAAAAAATTGAAAGTTTAACTTTTTCGCAAATTAATTAATCTATTTAATTTTTTATTTATATTCGCTTCGAAAGCATATTAGCAACTTTTTACCTGGCCAACGCCGCTCCGAACCAATTTTTATTTAATTATTTTTTAAATAAACGAAATAAAAAATCGAAAAAATAATAGATTCGAAATTGCATAAAAAAATGTTGCAATATTAAATTAATTAAAAAAGCGCTAATAAAAATCTCGAATAATACTTTTATTTTAACGCTATAACGGCTTTCTATATTTTTTAAATATTTTACCGATCGTATTCCACCGTTAAAAGCCTTTTATAAGCATTTTTCGTATAATTGCAAGCTTACAACGAAAGCAGAAAAAATTATATTAAATTGGAAAACGATAAACTTATAATTGCAACTGCGAAAACGCAGTTTTTCGGAAAAAAAAAAAAATAATTTACGATCCTGGCCTGGCTAATAATAATTGCTAGTAATATAGCTGCCAATAGTATAATTGCTAATAATATAATTGCCAGTAATATAAATGCTAATAATATTAAATTAAGATTTGAGCACGAACCACTTCGGCCATTAGACCTCGCGCTAAATCACGTGACCCATAAGCGCAACCTACTGTATATAAAGTTCGCGACCCCGAGCATTTTAGCTCGATGTTTTTTTTTCAATTTACATGCGTACCTTTTGGTCCATATCATTCCGATCACCCTCAAGCTAGCTGTGACATTAGCTTGCCGCTGCTTTTGAATTTAAAAAAAATAGCGATAAAAAAAAAAAAAAAAAATAACGATAAAAATAAATTGGCTTAGCGGCGGTTTTAAGATTTTTTTAAATATTTTTTTTTTTTTTTTTTTGCTTTTACGGCGCGCATTCGTTATTGCTCCGTTATTATTATTTATCGTATTTTTCAAGTATTTTTTTATAATTTTTTTTGCGTTCGTAAAATAGTTTTTTAGCTTTTACGAGTTTTCGCTTAGTAAATAACCTTTTTATCGTATTAAATAATATCGGCCTTTTTTTGTATTTTTGTAAATTTGTATTAATTTGATTTCGTATTTTTCGGGTTTTTAAAATTTTATTATATTATTTTTCGGCTCGGTATCGTTTCGATTTTATTAAAGTTTTAATAAAAAAACGTAAAAAATATCGTAAATACGATATTAAAAAAAAAGCTCGAATTGATAAGCTTGGCCGTGCTTGTATATAATTCGCTTAATTTTAAAAAGCTTTAAATATTTATTTAAAAGCTTTCGAAAAAATCGCAGCTGTCGAAGGTTTTTGATCGATAATAATATTTTATCGCTTATTTAAAATTTAGTTTTTTTATATTTAACGTCGTAAAACCTTTTATAATTCGCGTTGGCTTTTCTTAGTTTTTTATTAAATATTTTTTTTTTTTTTATAATATTTTAACTCGTTTTTCCGCTAACGATATTTTTTTATTTACGACGTCGCTTTCGACGTTGCTGCTAAGTTCTGAATAAAAGCCGTATAATATGCGAAAAAAAATAAAACCCGTAAAAGCGTATATCGAATTATTATACGTAAATTCGGCTAAAGCAAATTTCGTAGCTTAATCGTTTTATCGATAATCGCAGTACGTGCGAAAATAAAATTTTAAAATTTAATTTTAACGTTCCGTTTAGCTATTTGTTTAAAAATAAAAAGCGATGTTTAATCGACGTTGTATTTGTAAATAAAATATTATTAAAAACCAGAATTTATTAATAAAAACTAATCTTTTATTTATAATAATTTTTTTAAAACAGCTAAAATTTTTATAAACGTGTTATATAAATATTTTAGTTAAATTTAAAACTGAAATCGTTTTTTGTATCGGTATGTATTTCGACAGCTTTGTATATCGGTTTATTATAACGAATATCGAATCGTAAACGCAATTTCGTTTTTTGCTAAAAAATAAATTTATAATAAAATTTATAATTTTTTTTTTTTAAAATTTCGTAAAAATCGAAAAAAAAACTAACTCGCTATAAGATCGGTGCTTTTTAAGTTTGCCTTTTTAGTATTTTTTATACGTATTAACGTAACGTTTTACGTCGCTTCGTAAACCAGGCCAGAAATACTTTTTTTCGACCAATTCTAGCGTTCGCCGAAAGCTTTAATAGCCGGCGGTCGGATCGTTATAATTAATTTTTAATATTTCGCTTTTAATAGCGCTTTTATTCGAAATATACGCACGTTTTTTGTAACGTAATAATTTATTTTAGCTTATACGCCAGTATTTTTCGAATTCGGCTCGATTGTTTTACAAAATCGATTCGTACGTTTTTTATAATATAAAAAAATCAGATTTTTACAATTTAAAAATAGTTTTATAAATCGGTTTTGCTAGCTCGTTATTAGCCGTTTCGGATTATAATAATACAGCGGCTACGCTCCGTAGTATATATTATTTGCAATTAGTAATATTATAAAACGGTGTTACCTTGTATTGATAGGAGCTGGTAGTTTTAGCTATGGTCGAGGCATAGACCTTTCCGAAACCGCCTGCTATTAACTATCTTTAACAGGTATAAAAGCAAAACACCCCCTTAAATAATACCATAAGAACGCAGTTCAATTTATACTTTTACTTATTCTTCTTTTTTTTTTTCAGTCTCTTTTAAGAATTCCTTAGACTATCTTACCCATCGATATATAGCCGTATTAATTTGATTTTCCTATCTACTTTTACATTTGGTAATTTACGCAAGGATTTAAACTTCGGTGTTTCGTTTTTATATATTCGCCGATGCATTTTTTAAATTTTTAATCAAAATCGATTTCGATATTTCGCCACTACGGCTTAAAAGATTTTTCATATAGTATTATTCGCAGCTGCATTATATAAAAAACCTTTAATAGCTTTTTTTATTTTACGCATAATTATTAAATTACAAAAATGCAACACATTTTAAAAACGTCTGAAATTACGGTCAGGCAATTTTAAACCGTGCGAAATTCAAAGCTCGAAAGTCGCTTTTTTGTTTAAAAATAATAAATCGAATATTAGTTCGTACGTTTCGACCGCTGCGTTCGGCCCTTTTAAATTAGATCTTTTTTGGTTAAACGCTTGGCGAGAATTTAATTTTCTGATTTTACGCTTTGTGATTATGGCAATTACAATTTGCGGCTTTTTATTAAAAATAATAAGAAAATAGCTGTACGTATATTAATCTAAGCCACGGAATATCGAAACCGTAAATTATATAATAATATTATATTAATCCGGTCAACTTATTAAAAAATAAATTCTTTAATATATTACTTAAATATCTGAACGTAATTTTATTTTATTTAATTTTTTCAGAAAACACAAAAACCTTTTTAATAGCTCCCCTATTAAAAACGATTTCTTTTATACTAAAAACCCTTAACTTGCAATTTTAGAAAACATTTATTCGTTTAATTCAAATTTCACCAATATTTTTATTAATATTATAAACAACGACGCTTTTCGTTTTTTTATGCGAGGCCGCATACCTTTCCCTAGCTCCTTTAGTACACCCTTATTCAATAGCGCTAATATTACCGATTTTATCGAAAAATATAAAAAAACCTATAAGAATTTCGGAATTTCTAAAACTGAAATATTCGATAAACTCCTTCGCTATTATAATCTAACCATTAAAAATATTATTAAATCGATAAATAAATAAAAAGCTATTAGGGCTCGAAACTGGCGTAAGCTAATTAAAACTTTAAAATCGGAATTCCGAAACCACGATCGCTAGCAAATTCGCGATATTATCGCTTTTTTTAAGCAGTTTATTATAATAATTCGCTAAACCAAAAAACTTAAAGCTTATTATCGTATTTATACGAAAGTTTTTAACGTTTTCGTTAACAAAAAAATCTTAAACGAAATTAAATAAAAAAAATTGTTTTTATTTGGCCTTCCAATTAACATTCGCAACAAAACCATTAAGCATTTTAAAATTAATAAACAAAACCCTGAAACCTTCGATTAATATTTCAAATTTGTAAAATTCGTTTTTAATCAAAACCAAAGCGAACGTATTATTAAAGCTATAAATCAAAAGAAATTTCTTTTTTTTATTTACAAAAAAAACGTAGAAGCTTTAATATAAAAATATGCCCAGCTATTAAAAGTTACCGAAATCGCTAAAAAACAATTAATTATTATATTATTTAATCGTTTTGCAAAATTTATTGGCTTGGAAAAGCTTAATAAAAATATCGAAACTTTCGTATTAAAATTTATCGATATTAAAATTTAAAAACTTTAAAGCAAAATCGAAAGTTTTATGCAATAGCAAAAAAAACTTTTTTATATTAATTCGGATAATAAAAACGATTAAAATAGCTTTTATAACAATTATTCTTTTTAAAATACGCGAAGCGATCAGCTTCGCCAAGCTATCGTAAAAGTAATAACTGCTTAATAGCAATCTTTTCGTGCTAGCGATCAGAATCAGCGAAACATTAATTATAATAACGATTATTAAAGAAAAAAAAAAACTAACGCGGAAATTAAAATCGCGGCTATTAAAATAATAAAAATAATTATTAAAAAAAACTCCGTAGCTTTAAATATAAATTTTATAATAACAAAGAAATTTATTACGAAAAACCTTATATTCGCTTTAAATGCAAAGCATTTAATTTTTGTATAAATAATAATATTTGCTATATTAATAAATACGAAGCGATTTGCTTCGGACCGACGAAAGCAGAAATAAGCTTTTTTAATAAAGCTAAAAATTAAAACTGGTTAAATATTATTCGCTTGAAAATAAAAAGCACGGAATAAAACGATTGCCTGGAAAACAAAAAAAATGCGAAAACGATTTTTATTAATAAAAAAGAAAACATTTTCGAAAGCGTATTAATTAAAAAAAATTTTTTTATTCCAAATGTAAATAAAATTCAAATATATAAATAAAAAATAAATATATATATTGCTAATGCAAATATCGCATTTGCAAATATTATAGCTGTATAATTAAGTCAGCGAATTATAAAAAAGCAAAATGCTTTTGTTTTATTCGCCAAATCAGCTGATATAAAAAAAAACGTTAGAATCGAAAAGAAAAAAGATTTTGAAATTCGAAAAAAAACCGATAAAACTATTAAAAAAATATTTATAATAAAAAAAATTAACGACGATATAAACGATATCGATACCGATATTCCGGTTTAAATTATTCAGAAAATACCAGCTTTTAAACGCTTATTATTAATACGAAGCGAAAAATAAATCGATAAATATATCAGCTCCGAAGCCGTCGACGAAATTATTAAAAAAATTATAAAGCAAAAAATTAAATTGAAATTCAGCGATTTATTTAGCATAAAAAAAAAATTCGACAAAGTTATTAACAAATAAATCCTTATATTAAAAAAAAACGAAAAAATTAAAATTACTCGAAAAAAAAACGATTTTAAATTAAAAAAAAATCAAAAAGAAATTTACAATATCGCAATTAATTTAACCGATAAAAAAAAATTCTCGGAAAAAGTCAGCTTTTTAATCTTTGCTATAAAAACTCAAAAATCAAAACGACGAAACTGCTTTTACACGGCTATAAAAGCGTTAAAAATAAAAATTATATTTAAAAAAAATACGACCGCCCTCGCTTTATTCGATAATAAAACCGAAATTAATTGTATAAATTAAAAAACGGCCGAAGCTAATAATATTCCGATTATTATCGATAAACGAATAATTTATACTATCGTTAATAAAAATATTATTAAATTTAATAAAATTATACGAAATATAAAAATCGACGTCGAAAATATTATTATTTATAAAAACTTTTTAATAATAAAAAAATGCTTTTATCTTATTATTTTTAAAATGCTTTAAATCTTGGAAAATCTCGTCAGTTTTAAATACCGAAAACGGCCAAATAAAAGCCTTTTTTTAAAACTGAAACCGATTTTTTCAAAATCAAATTATCGTCGCCGACGACAAAATTTTTTTAATCGACGTTTTATCGAAAAACGAATAGCCGGCTTTGATTTTAAAACAAACGCTAAGCTATAACAAAACTTAGAAAATACTCGGCTAAAAGCATTTACGTTATTAATCGAAATAGCACCGCGAATAAAATTAATTAATATTAATATTTTTAGCTATTAATTTGGAAATAAAAGTTTCGAAAATTTCGTTTTCGTATTAAATAAACCCGATTTATATATTCTATTTTCTTATATTAATATTAGCACTTTTTATAAGCGTAAAGCTAATAAAATACGATTCGTAAATTTTAGCGAATCCGGTAAAAATATCTTCGAAAAAATAAACGATTAATTTAAAAAAAATAAAACAATAAAACCATTTTAATTAATTACTAGCGAATTCGAAAAACTTATTACCGGCCGATTTTCCAATTTATTATTTAACAGCCGATTTACAAAAAAACGGTTTAATAACCTAGCAATCGGAACCTAACTTTTGCCAAAAAAAAAAAAAGTTTTATACGAAATTTTACGCAACCGAAAAAAAGCTATAGCTTTCGATTTTACCGAAATAAGCTAATTTAACTTTAACGTTACGTTTTATATCGATATTAAAACCGTATTTTACGAAGCCTGGCAAAAAAAAACTTTTTTAGTTTCCAAAGCCTTTTAAAATAAAATAATCGAAATGCTAAAAAAACGAATTAAACAAAAAATCTTCGAATTCTGCTACGGCCTATATAAAAACAAATAATTTATCGTTGCGAAAAAAAAAAAAGCATTTATAAACTTATTATCGCAATCGTCGAAATAAACAAAATAACGATACGAAACGCTAACGTGTTATTTAACGTCGATTAATTTTCGAACGAATTCGCAGGATTAACGATCGTTTTTTTTTTCGATTTGTTTTCCGGCTACGACCATTTGATATTTAATTTACGATTTCGAAATATAACGGCAATTTAAATTTTAATCGGTTTATTACGCATAACGAAAATATTTATAAAAGCTATTAATTCGGTCGTTTAATTCGTAAAAGTCGTATATAAAATCTTTATAATTTGCATTTTTGATATTACTTTTTTTTACGTTAACGACGTCGGAATAAAAAGCTTCAAATCATATTATAATAATAAAAAAATCTTTTTTAAAATTCGACGCTATATAATAAAATATATTTAAAATATCGACAAAATTATAATTTGCTTCGAAAAAGCCAAAGCTATTATTAGCTTTCGATTAAAATTTTGCATATTCGAAATAAATATCGTCGGTTATATAACTAACAGCGCTAGCCGCTATTTTTAACGAAAAAAAATTAAAAAGATTTGCGAATAAAAAAAGTGTAAAAATATTACCGAAATCAAAGCTTTTATTAGCGTTATAATTTATTATCGCAATTAAATCAAAAACTTTTTTTAAAAAATTGCATTTATTTACGTTATAATAAAAAAAAAAGTCGATTTCGTTTGGAAAAAAAAGCAAAGCAAAATTATAAAAGTTTTTAAAAACGACTTTTTATCGGCTTTATCGCTTATGCGAATCGATTACAGCCCAAACGCAAAAAAAATCATTTTAATTATCGACGCTAATATTTTCGGTTAAAAAACTGTATTGCAATAAATCGATAAAAACAAAAAACGATATTTTTTACGATTCGAAAGCGGCTTATAATTTTTCGCGAAAGCACGCTACGATGCTATTAAACGAAAATATCGAAGCGTTTTTAAAATAATAAAAAAAATAAAAAGCGAATTGTACGGCGTGCATTTTATTTTAAAAACGGACGCAAAAATCTTTATCGACCAACTGAATAAAAAAGCTAATAACCTGCCAAAAGCATTCGTTATTAATTAAATAGCCTGGATGCGATTTATAAATTTCGAAATCAAATATATTAAAAAAACAATTAATACAACGGCAAACGGCCTTTCTAAACGAAAACGTTTTTATCCGTTTGATTTCGTTAAATAAAGCGAATAAAATATCGACGAATAAATCGCTGACGAAATCGGCTGCTTCGTTATTTGCGCTTTAGATTTTACAAAGCCGAAATTATTCGCGTTGCTATTTCGGCTGGCATCGCGAATGAAAAACATTAATTTTCGGGCCGAAAAAGCATTCGCGTTATTATTTCGGCTAGCACCGCGAATAAATTTAATCGAAAACGATCGGAATAAGCCGATTAACGAAAAAAATAAACTTTTAATCGACAATTACAAAACCGAAGATTTTTATTTAATCGCATATTATTTAATTATTTTATTTAAATTATTTAGCGTATTAAATTATTAATTTAAATTATTTAAAAACTAAGCTTTCGATTATATTTTGGCCGACAAAAAGCTATATAAAATAAAAAATAATATATATTAAAAACGCTTAATAATAAATAATAAAGCCGATAAGTTTTAAATTATAAAAAAAGCTTACGAAAAAGTATTTTATAAAAAAGCTGAAGCCATTTATCACCGAATCAAAAACGATTTTTAATAAAAAAAATACTTCGAAAATTGCAAAGCCTTCGTTAAAAGCTGTATTTTTTGTTAAAAACGAAAGCCTGGCCGAAAAAAAAACCCGTTATACCCGACGTAGTTTTTTAAAATTTAAAAAAAATTAATTTCGACGTTATACGCGTATTAATTATCGATCGCGGTTATATATGCTTCGTATTCGTTATTAACGATTTATTTAAATAATTTAAAAAACGATTTTTTCGAAACGTTATTTTCGAAATCATAACGATTTTTTTTTAAAAAAACGTTATATATCGATACGATTTATTTAACAAATTAAATATCGATAATAAACCCGAAAACAAAAACGTTATCGAAATCTTTATAAAAAAATACGAAATCCAGCGTATTTAAATCTTAGCCTATAATTCGAAAAGCAACGGATTCGTTAAACGAAGCTATAAAAATATTTTTAACGGCTTTTTAAAAACTATTCGAAAAAGCTATAAGCGTTAATCGCGGAAATTTTCGAAAATGCTTTTTATTATACGCATATATATATACGCCTCTATTGAAATAATCTTATTTTTTATTTAATACGGCAAAAACGCTCGATTGCCTTTGGAAATAAAATAGCTTGTATAAAATTTCATAACGTAGTTAAAATAAAAACGAAAGCGGACCTGCTAGTAATAAAATCTAAATAACTAAATTACCGCGATATAAATATAAAAAAAATAATTTTAAAAAAAAAAAAATATAGAAAAATAGCTAAAAAAATTTAAAATAAAACTAAAATTTTAAAAAAAACGCTAATTAAAAAAAAAGATTTAGTTTTAGTTTACGACGTTTAGCGCGCTATTAACAAATCGGCCGATATTAAATTTAATTATAAATAGCTCGGATTTTATAAAATATGCGAAGCCGAATTAAATAAAAGCTATTACAAGCTTACGAAACTCGATAAAACAAAACTGAAAAGAACGTTCGCCGCTAACCGATTAAAACGATTTTACAAAAAAAACTAGCAAATTTATTTTCTAAATTCTGAATTAAAAAGCGATTTCGATTCTAGCGATTCCGACGACGATTCCGATTAAAGCGATTATATTTTTAAAAAAAAAAAAACTTTTAAAAAGGTTTAGAAACGACCGGATAATAATTCCGCTGCTAAAAGCATAATTCAAATCGTAATTTTATTTATAACCGAAAAAAAGAAAAGTGCTTATAAAATTGTTTATTAACTGTTTTATTATTTTTATTGTTTATTATTTTTTTTTTTATTATATATTATTTTATTATTCTTGTTTTGCTTTGCTTGTATACAATTTAATTATTTTGTTTTATATATACTGTTTATTTTTAAAACTTTTTTTTATATTATTTGGAACATTTATTATACTTTTTTTTATTTAACTGTACTTTTGTTTACTAAAACAAAAGCTTTGTATATATTTAAGCCGCATATTTGATATATTTATATTGCTCGCATATTTTACGAAAACTATTTTTTATACATTTTATTATTTGTTATTTTTTGTATTATTTATTTTTTTTCGTTGTTTTGAACGAATGCTTATTTAAACAATTATAATTTATTAGCAAAACAGTATGCGAATTTCCGTAATTTTTAAATACAAATATTTTATAATTCTCGTACTTTTTTCTATTTATTTTTTAATAAATATAATATACTTTTTTAATTAATAAATTTATCGATATTATATCGTTTCCTAAGTAAAGCGTTGCTAAACCTAGCAAATTTATTTTTAATTTACTTTGGAACGAAACTATTATACGCAATCTTTCCGAGTTTAAGCAAGCATATAATGCCGCTATTTTAGATTAATAAGCAGCTTTCGTAAAAATATTTATAAAACAATTCGATATAATAATTAAAAACGTTAACGAATTTCTATTCGATTACGAAAGCTTCGTTAAAACTGAATTCGTTCGCAAAAGTTTTAATTACGATAAATTTTTATTAAATTATAATAACGTTTTAAAAGCTTTCGCCGAAGCAAAAAAAATTCGAAATAACAAAAAGAAAATAATAGACCGAATCTTGCGCTTTTTACTAAATCAACGAAAAAAAAATATTTAAAAATACGTTTTTAGCAAAATCATCGGTATTATTTTACTTCGGCATTTCGCTCGCTTTTTCGAAATTATTATTTTTACGAAAAAAAAAATCTGAATATTAAACGCTTATATTTTTAAAACGTAAATCTTAAAAACTAATAACCCAAAAGCTCGCAAGTTTATAAGCTTTTTTATTGCTGTTTGCAAATTAATCGACGACGCTATATAATCGCCAAAAAAAGTTTTAATCGGCTGCGAAACTTTAAATCTGATTTTTTTCCAAAGCAAAAAATTAAACGTCGCTAAATGCGGCATTTTTATACCGAAAAAATAAAACGACGCTATTTCGATATTTCAGATTTACAACGACGAAAAAAACGAAAAAGCTAATATTATTTTCGTTTAATTCGAAAAAACATACGTAATAGCAACTAATACTTTTAAAACGGTTAAAACAGTTCGGCGCTTTTTATTTTTAACTGTCGAAAACGAATCCGAAAACGAAATTAAAAGCGTAATAACAAATAACCGCTTATTCGAATATAAAAAACTTATTGTATTTATAAAAACGATTTCGGAAAAAATAAAAACAAAAAACGTAAAAAAGCGCGCCGATATTTCCGAAACTTTTTTTATTCGGCGGAAAAAATCATTCACGTCGCTAACAAAAAAAACATCGCAAATAAAAACAGCCGGAAATCGACGCCGAATCATAAGTTTTAAATTAATTAATAAAAAACGCGACGATTTTATAAAATCGAATTTAAAAAACGCCGGCATTTCGAAAAAAAAAAATTCAAACGATTTTGAATTTAATTTTTCGAAATTAAATACGCAAATATTAAAAACGTTTGCTGCGTTTAAAAACGTCGAACCGTTAATATTTCAGATTTTAATAAAAGTATTTAAAATCTCGATTATTGCACGATTCGACCGAAAAAGCCTGAAAAAAAATATCGAAATTATCGCGAAAGAAATTATATAAAAAGCATAAAATCAAATTATTTTGTTTAAAATTTTCGCTTTCGATAACGAAACGATTTAAAAGTTTTATTTCGACACTTTTATATAAAAACTAAGCGAATCCGTCAGCTTTTTCTTTTTTGCTTCGAACGAAAACTAAACTAAGCTTTTTTCGAAAGATTGCAAATATAATATGCTAAAGCAAATAAAAAAAACTTTTAAAAACGGTGATCCGTTTTTACTCGAGCTTTTTTTCGCTGAAAAACTTCGATTTTTTAATTTCGTTTTTATAAATAACGTTAACGTTAAAAAAAACGGCAAATTCTGCTATTTCCACGTGCGCTGTTACGCGGCGTACTACGATTTAATTACAAAAAAAATCGACGTTATCGGCTTCGCTGATCGATTCGCTGTTATTAAAGATTTAAATTACAACGTATTCGAAATTGATTTTAATAACCAATTTATATTTCGACGAAAAATTGCGAAAACTATTTAAGCGCGTATTAAAGTTTATTTAGGCTACGCAAATTTTAAAACAGATCCTAAAGCTTTTAACGCGATTATAAAACTCGATTAAAACGTAGAAAAATGGAAGCAACGAGTATTTTTAAAAGCCGACTTTTTTGGCTTTTCGACCGAAAATATGTTTTAAAATTTATTTAAATTAAATTATGAATTCGTTAATTACGTAAGGTTTCATAACGGAAAAAACAAGCTATTGTTGCATTTTATAAAAGAAAAAGTAGCTATATATAAATATTATTTTCGATTAATTAAAACCTAAAAAGCGCTTATAGCTTTTTTCGCTAATATATTTTATAATCTTATTTAATAAGCTTTTAAAATGCACCCCGGCTTTTATTTCGCTATTTTAATTATTCGAAATCTTAGAAACTGCCGTTTCGTGGTATATTTTAACGTTCCGATCGCTTTAAATTTTGTTAATTCCGATCGTATTACAATTATAAAATTCGATATCGCCGATTTTTAAAAAAAGGAAAAAATCGAAAACTTTACCGACGCTATTTTCGATTATTACGTTTTGCTTGCATTCGCATATAATTCGGAAATAATCGAAGCTTATCTGCGATTATATTACGACGCCAAGCTAATTAAAATTATTTAGAAAAACCCAGCTTTTTCGTATTTTAGCGCGTTTAAAGCAATGGCCTCGGCTATTTTATCGAATTACAAAATCGAAAGCTACGGAATAAAAAATAAAATAATTTCTATTAGTTTTTCGACTAAGCAAAAGGTTTTCGTCAGATTTAAAACCCAAAACCGACGGCGCGATGCTAATTTATTCGAATAATTATACGGCGCAAAAGTACAGAAACTATTTCGAAAACGATAATTCGATAACCAATTTAATATTATTTATATTGCGACGAAAGCAATTATAATATTTTCGGTAGTTTCGATTGCAAATAATTATTTCCGAACCATTCCGTGGAATAATCTTTTTTACAAATCTCGAAGCTTTTTTAAAAGCATTCGTCGGTAAATAACCGTAATCCGACCTATTAATTTTACGCGAAGCAAAAGCGTTAATCGGTTTTAATCACGACGAACTAATCGATTATTTCTACGATTTTAATATAAGATTTTTCAGCGTTTTTTGCAAAGCGTAAAATCACGTTTAAAAGCTAGAATTTATTATTTACGAAAAAAAGTCGTGGAAAGCATTCGTCGCGGCGACGCTTAATAATATTATCGACGAAAAAGCGATCAGAACGTTCGTAAATCTAAACGATACTTCGATTAATATTTTATCGAACCATTTTTTAAAAAAGCAGAAAAAACAAAATAATTTAAACGATAAGCGAAACGCTATTTTTTCGCAAAAGCCGACAGCAAAAAAGCTAAGAACAGGTTAAAAAACCGAAGAAATATAAGGCTAAAAAGTTCGGTTTTTAAATGATTGGTTTTTAAATTATATAAAATAAACTAGATTGTATTTATTGAAATTATATTTTTTTTTAATCGTAATTAAAAACAATTACGTATATTATTTGAAACAAAATATAAAACGGTATTATTTTGTATTAATAAAAGCTGATAGTTTTAGCTATAATCGAAGCATAAATCTTTCCGAAACCGCCTGCCATTGACTACCTTTAATAAATATAAAAGCAAAACATCTTTTTAGATAATATTATAAAAACGCAGTTTAATTTATATTTTTATTTATTTTTCTTTTTTTTTTTTCAGTTTTTTCTAGGGATTCCCTAGACTATTTTACCCACCGATATATGGCCGTATCAATTTGGTTTTCCTACCTATTTTTACAATATTAGCAAAAAACAGTCCGGCGAAAAAATTTTTTATTTGGCTTTTTTCCGTTTGTTTTTTACTTTTTAATTCCGTTAATAAAAGTTTCGAATATTTATCGGCGCGAAATAGTTTATGCTTCGATTTTAAACGTATTTTTATTACGAAAACATTTTAAAATTTCTTAAATAAATTAGTTTTAATTTACGATGCAACGTAAGCAATTGCTCGTTATTTTTTTTTTAAATTTTTTTTTAAATTTGGCCGGCGGAAAAAACTATCCGCCGGATTAAAAACTTTTATTTTATATTCGATTGCAAAATCGTATTTAGCTAGCTCGTCGGCCTATTTCGCTTAGCGTTCGTTTAAACGTTTTTTCGTAAAAAAGTATTTCAAATTATAATAATTTGTACGTATAATAATAACGTCGGAAGCGTTACGTAAATATTAATTTTATTATTTAAAAGCGTAAATTATAGCTATTAATTTAGCGTCGTAAATTTTATATTTTTGTTTTATAAAAAAAAGCTTTTTCGAATAATATACGATAAAATGCTAACGTATTTCCGTATTTTTTCCGAATAATTAAAATAATATTCCGCTTATAGCGAATTTCGAAGCGTTTGTTTCGATTTAAATTTTTAATCGAAAATCGAAATAGCGTAAAATCGATGCTTGGCAAAACTTTTTTTTTAAAAATAAAAAAGCGATTTTCGCTTCGAATAAAAAGCGAAAAAAGTCCGATATTTTTTTTCGTTGTATTTTTTTTAAAAAATTTGTAATAAATCGGCAAAGCTTAGCGTAGTTTTTAATAAAACGTTTGTAAAAGTTAATAAAACTCAAAAATATTTAAATATTTCGCTACGTAATAAAAAAAAGCTATTTCCGAATATTATTTATTTTTTTTAGGTTTATTTTAATTTCCGTAAAAATAACAACAAAGCTTAGGAATTTAATCGTATTAATATCGAAAGCATAATTTTTCAGATTTTCGTAAAATTTGTTAATACGAAGTTTTTCGAAAACTTTTTTTATCGCGTTTATATAATCGTCGGGGTTTTCGAAAAATATTAAAATATCGTCGAAATAAATTATATACGTAATATTTATTAAATCGACTAAAGCTTAATTAATATACGCTTGGAAAATTGCTGATGCGTTCGAAAGGCCGAAAAGTAATACGCAATACTCGAAATGTTCGTAACGAATGCGAAACGCAGTTTTTTATTTATTTTTCTTTTTTATTCGAAAACGGTAATACGTCCAAATAAAATTTAGCTTGGTAAATATTTTAGCTTTTTTCAAACGATTTAAAATTTCGCTTATAAAAAGTAAAAAAATTCGATTTTTAATTATAACTGCGTTTAGATTTTTATAATCGACGCATAATCGTAAATTCCCGTTTTTTTTCGATATAAATATTACCGGTGCGCCGGCAGAGCTAATAAATCGTTTTATTTAATTTTTTTTTAAGCTCGAATCGAAATATTCGCGCAATTCGATAAATTTAAATTCCGATAAAAAATAAATTAATTTCTAAAAAAAGTTCTTTTTTTTCGCGAGGTTTATTCGATGCTTTATAAAATAATAAAAAACTAAAATAACCGCGGCGGTATCGTCGAATATATCGGCGTAATCGTCGTATTTAAAAGGTAATTAATACTGTTTTTTAATAGCTTTTTTCAAAACGATACAAAACGCTTATTTTCTTTTGAATTTTTTTTTAAAACGTTTGATTATAACGAAATTAAATTATAAGCGTTCGATTAAATATCGTTACGATTTAGCTCGAAAATTTATAGCGGAATCGATATTTCGCAATTAAAAAAATCCTAGAATAAATAAAACCCTTGGGATATTTATATCGCAAGCCACGAAATCGTTTTATATTTTTTTAATTGTTTTATAATTATTAATAGCGCGAATAAATTGCGTATACGTGCCGTAAATAATTACTTTTTTTTTTTAATCGTAAATAAATTAATACGTTTTTAAATTAGTTTTTATTTATATTTAACTGATAACTTTTAAATTACGCAGTTTTTTATAACGATTCACTTTGTTGCCACCTTTCGTATCACCCCAGCAACTACGTATAACTGCAAGCTTCCTAGCAACTACGTATAGCTGCAAGCTCCCTGGTTTTCTAGTGGGTTTTCCTATCAATTATGGAAATTATTATATATATAAGGCTTTTTTCTTTTAGCAACTTTTGCTTTTTGCAGTTATTAATTTTAAATAAATATTTTTATTACAAAACCAAAAGTTCGTTTTTTATATTATATAAATACGGCGACCAATTGATTGATTCTCTAGCCTTTCGACTAATTAAATCGTTATATTATTAACAATTTTTTTTTTTACGCTAGCGACGGCGTAAATTATTTTTTTTTTCGAATTTTTTACGGGTTATATTAAAATGATCGACCGGTCGTGAAAAGGTTTATTTTCGCATTTCGCGAAAAATGGCTTTTGTTTAACGATTTTTTTTTTAGCAGAGCTTTTCAGCTTCTGCTATTATATTTTAATTTTTTTTTTTTTAATCAGCGAAAAAGCAGCTTTTTTCAAAAGCTTTTTTTTTTAAAAAAACAGTTTTTTTCTCCGAGGAAAAAAAAATAAAAAAAAGGGCAAAGCGCTAACTATTTCGCTTGCTATTTTTTTTTTTGCAGCTTAATATTAAAAGCGTTTAATTAAAACTTTTGCAAAATCAATTAAAAAAAGCGCAAAAGCGTAAACGATAACTTTTGGAAATTATACGATTACGACAAATTTTTTAATTAAAGCGTTTGATAAAATTTATTAAACGTGCTTCCGTTAGTCGCGAATCTGCCGTTTTACTTTTTCGCAACGTTTTATTTTAATTAATAAGCGTTATAAATTTAATTTTTACGTTTTTTCGCGAATTTTTTTTAAATTTTTTTATAACGGCCAAGATTTTAGCGCGCTTTTTATAACGTTATGATTTTTATTTATCTGCTGACTTTCGACTAGCTCGTATAAAACGCGTTTCGAATTTTAAGTTTAAGTTAAATAATAGTAAAAATTATAAAACACGCTATTAAAAAATTAGAGTTTTCGATAATTTTGAATTTTATTACGATTATTTCGTTAGCGATCGATTTCGCAAAAATTATATATTCGATCAAACCGAAAGCGTGGCAAAAAAGTTTTTGATTCCGCGTATTTTAAACCGTTCCGATTTTATATTTTTCGAAAAATTAATTAAAAAGATCGCCGATTTTTTGGCCGATTTTTCCGACGTTTAAAAAGCCGAAAACGAGTTTAAAATGCTTGTAATAAATACGCACGACGATTTTTAGCGATTTTATTTGCGATTTTTTATTTTCGTAGCAAACGCTTAAATACGAATTAATAAATAGCTTCGGAACGCTTTTCGCGATAAAATACTAAAGCGTTTACGAAAAAAGTTGCATTTGAAATAAGCGCGTATAACGATTTTTAAAAATTGGTTTATCGCCGTTCGTTAAAAAGAATAAAGTCAATTGGCTAAACGAATTTTATACGCGAATCGTTTTATTAAATTTATTATTTATTAAAATGGTAGATTTTTAACCAAAGCGTATTACGAGTTAAATCGTACGTACGAAAGTCGTTTTAATGTTTTACAGGCTTTTTTTCAGTTTTTTGCTGTTTTTCTTTTTTTTTTACGCCAAAACGCCCTTTTTAGCGTTTTTTTTTTTCGATCGGACCAACGACAACGCTTATTTTTTATTTTATATTAAAAAGTTTAAAAAAGCTTATTTATACGACTTTTTACGGGCCGATCTTCGGTTCCACCCAAAAGCCTTTTTAGGCTGGTAGATGTAAACGAGGTCGAACCGGCCGAAAATTCGCTTTTTGATAATAGTAATAAAAACGAAAATCTTTTTTTAAACGATTTTTAAACGTATACGAGAAAGTTGAAAGCTTTTTCGCTAATCGGAAAAACGCTTAGGTTTAAGCAAAGCTTTTTTTTTAAGCGTATTGCGCGATATGCGTTATTTTAACGTTCGAAAGCTTTTTAATAGCGATTTATTAATAATTTCCGTTATATTTATTAAAAATAGCTTTTCGTATAAAATAAAAGCGCTCGCCGATTTTAAAACGAACGGTTATGCGTTGATCGATTCGGCGCTGATTAAAATTTTTTTTTCTTTTTAAAACTTTTGATTTAATTTTTCCCGGCTTTTTTTTTTGTAAAAAGGTATAATAGAATTCGTGGCTATTTAATTATATATTTTACGCTTTTTAATTTTATTATTAATAATCGAATACAATCGTTTACTTTTTTTTTAATTATTAATTTCGGAAATTATGGTATAATTCTAAAAAAAGCTTGGTTGGCCGAATATTAAATTTTATTAAATTGTAATAAACGCAAGCTTTATTGGCCGAAGTTTTACTTTTTTATAGCTTTTTATATTCGTTATATTAAAATTTTTTATTTATATTTTCGAAAAATTCAATTTCGCTATTAAAACGACGCTGTAAAACGTGATAAAAATCTTAATTAATTATAACAGATTTACGACGCTATGCGAAGCGCGAAAAAGTCGAATTTTATTCGCGGTGCTATTTTCGATAGCGACGCTAATAAAATAATATAAAAAATCATATTATTATTTTTTCAGATTCACGATCTTTTTTTTATTATTTTTTTTTTTCTTTTTTTTTTTCGTTAAAACAGCTTTTTCGTTTTACGAAAAACAATTATATTAAAAACCGAAAAAAAGCTTTCGCCGCGATAGCTTTTTAGCTTAATATAATCGATAGTTTCGATAAGCTATTTTCTGAATTTTTTAAACGATCAATTCGAAAACGAGTCTTTTAATTTATTGCTTATTTAATTTTTATTTGCTAAATTATTGCATACGCTTTTAAATTGATTTTAAAAAAAAAAGCAATTAAAATGTTTTTAATTTTTTTATACGAAATCGACAAAATACTAAACGATTTTACGTATAATATTTTTTTTAAAATTTAATTTTATAGTTTTTTCGAACGTTTCAAAACTAATAAAATATCGATTTCGACCTTTTTAACCAACTTAGCAGAGCTAATTTCGAATAAACTTTTTTTCGAATTTTTTTCCCCGGAATACAAAAACCTCGAATACGTGTTTTCTAAGGCCGCTAATAACGAGCTAGTTTTTCACCGGCCCTACGATTATAAAATCGAGCTTATTATAAATAAAAAAAAGCTGAAATATATTTTTTTATATAAAATATCGATTTCAGAATTCGAGATTATTAAAACTTATTTGCAAAATAATTTTAATAAAAGCTTTATCGAATCTTTTACCGTTTTTTTCGTTGCTTTAATATTTTTCGTTAAAAAACCCGACGGTTTATTGCGTTTTTATATCGATTATCGAATTTTTAATAATATTACTCGTAAGAATCGCTATCTTTTTCTTTTTATCGATAAGACTTTTGCTTGTTTTTCGAAAGCGCGAATTTTTACAAAGCTCGATATTCGTTAAGCTTTTTATAAAATTCGAATAAATTCCGCCAGTAAAAAACTGACGACGTTTCGTATACGTTACGGCGTTTATAAATGCAAAGTGTTATTTTTTGGCTTTATTAATAAATTCGTAATTTATCAACGTTATATAAACGACGTTTTTTTCGATTATTTAAACGATTTTTGCATTATATATCTAAATAATATTTTTATTTACTCGTCCGACTTTTTAAAATACGTTATATACGTTCGCAAAATGCTTTAAAAATTCGCTGACGCTGGATTACAAGCCGATATTCGAAAATCTGAATTCAACGTTATTCGGACCCGTTATTTAGATTTTATTATTTTTATTAAAAATTTAAAAATAAATTCAGAAAAGATTTCCGTGGTCGCTTACTGAAAGCTTTTTATTATTGTAAAAAATATATAAAGCTTTTTTGGTTTTTGTAACTTTTACCGACGTTTTATTCGAGATTACGGTATAATTGCAAAGCTTTTGATTCATTTGATCAAAACTAACGTTTTTTTTTATTTTATTTTTAAATATCAAAAGAGTTTCGACCTTTTTATACTAGCCTTTATTATTATATCAGTTTTATAATATTACAGGCAAAACTTTTTTTGCATATTAAAAACTGACGTTTTCGACGGCGTAATAGCTTTTGTGCTTTCGCAATTTTATAATAACGACTGGCTTTTAATCGCTTATTTTAGCAAAACTATAGCTTTCGCAAAGCTAAATTACGTCGTATACGATAAAAATGCTCGCAATCGTAAGATTTCTAGGCAATTTTCGTATTAAATTGGCTAGCTTAATTTATTAAATTAAAATAATTATTAATTATAAAATTTTGAAATACTTTATGATTTTCAAACTTTTAAACGTTCGATAAGCACGCTGGGCCGAGCTTTTCGCCGATTACAACTTTTTTATTACGTACAAACCAAGTAAATATAACCTTTTGGCTGACGTATTAATACGTCGTACGAGCGAATTCGACCGCCAAAACTTTTTTAAACGCATTTAACGTTTGCAAACTTTTTTTCGAATAAATCAAATCGATCACCGCTTTTTAATTAAAAAACTTCGATTTTCTACGGCTTTCGAAACAGCTGTTTTTATCGTTGAAATAGCTGATTTTTTTCCCGCATTTCGTATCGTTGATTAAATTTTTTACGCTAATCGTATAGCTAGCAGCTTGATGGTTTTCCGAAAAAAAGCTGTACGAAACGTTACGAAGGAAAACGATAATAACATTTTGTATAAAACGCGATCTGCTGTTATATTACGGTCGCTTAATAATATCAGACGTCGATTATTTTCGTTTGGCTTTTGTACGAAAAATACACGATCAGATTTTTACCGTTTATTTTAGCGTTCGCAAAATTACGCAATTGCTTTCGGATTAATATTATTAGCGAAGTATAACAGCTTTTGTAAAATAATACTGTCGCAATTACTACGCTTATCGAAAGAATTTTATTTCAAAAAATAAGCGTCCCGGCTTTTTTCAGTTTTTTGTTTTTGATTATTTTTAAAAATATGTTATAATAGATTTTTACAGTTTTAATAAAAACAAATACGATTACGATAACGTATTTGTAATAATAAATCGTTTTTCTAAGCAAATTATTTCGATTTTTTATTATAAAAATATCGACGTTCGAAGCTTCGCTAAATTATATATATTTTACGTATATAAATATTTTGGCTTTTCAAAAAGTATTATTAGCGATCGTAGCTTTTAATATTGGTTTATTTTCTGGTTTGAATTAAATAAAATACTCGGTACGCAATTAAAGCTTTCGACAGCCGTTTATTTCGAAACCGACGGTCAAACCGAAATTTATAATTAATATTTGCAAAAACGCTTTCGATTTTTTATAAATTTTTATTAAAACGATTGGAACGAATTTTTTTTAATAATAAATTTCGCTTAAATGGTTTTTTTTTACGAAAGTTTAGGTGGCTTTTTATTTTTTGAAATTGTATACGATTATACTTTTTATATTAATTGAAATTGGAAGCTCGATACTTTTTTTTTTTTTTAATTTCTTATATAAGCTAAACGCAAACGAAGCTCGTGCGTACGCTCGCCGCTATTACGACGTTTGAAATTTCGCTAAATCGCATTTTTAATAAGCTTACGATAAAATAAAAAAAAGTGCGAATAAATTTCGCCGCGCGATCGATTTTAATATTAGCGATTACGTTTGGCTCGATATGCGTTTATTTTCGATTTTCCGGCTTTTCCGCAAGCTCGATAATTTTATAAACGGCTTTTTTAAAATTATAATTAAAATTTTCGATAACGCTTTTAAACTAGACCTTTTTAATATTATAAACGTATATTTAGTTTTTTACGCTAGTCGATTGCGTAAAACAGCTGACGACGCGCTTTTAAATCAGATTAATTTAGCTTTTGAATTTATTAATATAATTAATAAATTTAAATACGAAATCGAAAAATTAATCGCTTATCGAGTGCAGCGGAAGACTTTTTAATATAAAGCTTTTTGAATAGGCTTAAATAAAAATTTCATATGGTATTTCGCGTTTGATTTTATATATGCTTTTCTAAAGGTGCGCGATTTTTATTTAACGTATAAAAAGCTTTTCGGTTTTTTTGCAAAATTTATAAACTGGCTGAAAACGTATTCCGAAGGTTTAGATTCGTACGATTATTTAGATAGTGACGTATTAATAAATAAAAGCTCGAAAGCGTGCTTTTTTCGGACGGAAAAATAATATAACGATTTATTTTGTTATTATTTTTCGTGTCACTTTAGCAACTACGTATAATTGCAAGCTTTTTAGCAATTACGTATAGTTGCAAGCTTTTTGGTTTTTTGGTAGGTTTTTTTATTAATTATAGAAATTATTATATATATAAAACTCTTTTTTTTTAGCAATCTTTGCTTTTTGCAATTGTTGATTTTAAATGAATATTTTTGTTACAAAACCAAAGGCTCGTTTTTTATATTATATAAATACGGCGACCAGTTGACTGATCTCCCAGCCCTCCGACTAATTAGATCGTCATATTTTTTTCCGCGCCGCAGTCGATAAAAGTTCGTTTTGTACGAATTTCGCTTTTGACTTTTTTAATTTCGATTAAAATTATTATTTTCTGTTTTTTTTTTTCGTTCGATTTTGTTAGCAACGACGAAATTAAAATCGAGCGGAAGCTTTTTCCGAATTTTTAGATTTGTTAATTTCGGAATAATTTAAAATTATATATTTTTTTTTATTGCATTTATAATATTCGACTTTTAAACAATTAGCTATACGATGCTTTTCTTTTTGGCAGCGATTATATTTCGAAAAATAAAAAAAATCGTTAAAAATTCTAGGATTTTAAAAGATTTTATTAAAATTATCGTTTTTTCGCTTTCGTTTTTTTTTATAACGTATTTTCGAATCGAAAACGATATATATTTGTTTTAGCTTTTAAGCTTTAATCGTAAATATAAGTTTTTTTTTTTTTTTTTTTTTTTTTTACGTTTGTTTTATCGTTTATTATTTTTCGTTTCGTCGTTGATAATTTTATTAGCATTTTCGATACGACGAACGATTAATATTAATTTTTCGTACGAGCTTATAATTGCAATATTGCTTCGTTTAATAATTTTTTTTCGAAAAATAAATCGGAGTTTTGCGAAAAGTATTTTTTTTTTAATCGCATCGTTTGTTATTTGCAATTGTTATTCGAAATTATTTAAATAAGCAACGAAATCGTTAATTAATTTATATTTTTTTTGCTTCGCTTTATCGTATAAATTCGAAGCCGCGATTTTTCGATTTTCCGCATTTATTAAAAAGTTTAATATTTATTTTTTGAAATCGTTTTATATGGTTCGAATATTCGTAAAACGTCGTTCGTATCCGGTTTATTTTTTTTTTATTTTATCGTCGAAAGCTAAAATATAAACGTTAATTTTCTTTTAATTAATACAGAATATTATTTTTTTATTTTGGCGAAAACTTCGCTTTGCACGCCGAATAAAAAACTAAACTTTTATAGTATTTTTCTTTTGATATATTAAAAATTTTTTTATTTTTAATGCTTTTCGGCTCGAATTCGCTGTGTTTTTTATAAAAAATATAATATATTTAAAAAAAATGCTAGATCGTTTTTAATAAATATTATTATCGTAATGCTTCGAAAATATTTTATAATAATCGCTAGCTTAAATTTTTTTTTGTTTTTTTTTTAATTAAAACGGTATTAAAAAATATAAAAACCTTTTTTTCGATATTTTCGAAAGCGTTAAGTTTTTATTAAAATTGTTTAATTTTCTTTCGAAATTCGTTTCGGCGTTTTTTGGTTTTTTCGAATTTTTTAATTATTTCGTAAATTTTTTTTTCGGTTTTTTTTTGTTTTATTCTAAACCCTAAACCTTTGAAATATTTATATCGCAAATTACGAAATCGCTTTGTATTTTTTTAATTGTTTTATAATTATTAATAGCGCGAATAAATTGCGTATACGTGCCGTAAATAAATTTTTTTTTTTTTAATCGTAAATAAATTAATACGTTTTTAAATTAGTTTTTATTTATATTTAATTAATAACTTTTGAATTACACAGTTTTTTTCCGCGCTGCAATCGATAAAAGCTCGTTTCGTACGAGTTTCGCTTTTAGCTTTTTTAATTTCGACTGAAATTATTATTTTTTGCTTTTTTTTTCGCTCGATTTTATTAGCAGCGACGAAATTAAAATCGAGCGAAAGTTTTTTCCGAATTTTTAAATTTATTAGCTAATATTATAAGCGAGAGAATTTTGGTGGTCACCAACGTTGGTGACCAGTCTTGGCAGACCCTGGTGACCAAAGAAAGTTGGTCACCAGGTCGGTTTTTTCGCAAAAATTATTCGATTTGAAAAATAAAATTATATTCGTATTCAGCTTATTAATTAATTATCTTTTGTACGCAAAAGCTTATAAATACGATTAATAAATTAAAAAGTTGTAATAACCCCCCCCTCTAACCCTAATCTTGGCAGACCCTGGTAACCGACTTTCTTTGGTCACCAGGTCGGTTTTTTTCGCAAAAATTATTCGATTTGAAAAATAAAATTATATTCGTATTCAGCTTACTAATTAATAATCTTTTGTACGCAAAAGCTTATAAATACGATTAATAAATTAAAAAGTTGTAATAACCCCCCCCTCTAACCCTAATCTTGGCAAACCCTGGTAACCGACTTTCTTTGGTCACCAGGTCGGTTTTTTTTTTTCGCAAAAATTATTCGATTTTAAAAATAAATTTATATTTGTATTCAACTTATTAATTATTAATCTTTTATACGCAAAAGCTTATAAATACGATTAATAAATTAAAAAGTTGTAATAACCCCCCCTTCTAACCCTAATCTTGGCAGACCCTGGTAACCGACTTTCTTTGGTCACCAAGTCGGTTTTTTCGCAAAAATTATTCGATTTTAAAAATAAAATTATATTTGTATTCAACTTATTAATTATTAATCTTTTATACGCAAAAGCTTATAAATACGATTAATAAATTAAAAAGTTGTAATAACCCCCCCTTCTAACCCTAATCTTGGCAGACCCTGGTAACCGACTTTCTTTGGTCACCAGGTCGGTTTTTTTCGCAAAAATTATTCGATTTTAAAAATAAATTTATATTTGTATTTAACTTATTAATTATTAATCTTTTATGCGCAAAAGCTTATAAATACGATTAATAAATTAAAAAGTTGTAATAACCCCCCCCCTTTTAACCCTAATCTTGGCAGACCCTGGTACCCGACTTTTTTTGGTCACTAAATCGGTTTTTTTCGCAAGAATTTTTCGATTTTAAAAATAAAATTAAATTCGTATTTAGCTTACAAATTATTAATATTTTATAAGCAAAAGCTTATAAATATTATTAATTAATAATAACGTTATTTAAGTCTCTACGAATTAACGCACGGACCAAAAATAACTTGGCTCCAAAGCCTAATTCTACAGCCTGCGGTATTCGTATTTACTAGTAAAACACCAGCCCATTTCTTAATAGAATCGTTCAATTCTTTTTATATTTGAGTTATTAATATTAAAACTTATTTAATTCTTTTTATTTTGTACAATTCGATCTATTACTAATCGCAATGCAAACGTTCTACGAATTAAAGCACGGACCAAGAATAACTTGGCTCCAAAGCCTAATTCTACAGCCTGCGGTATTCGTATTTACTAGTAAAACACCAGCCCATTTCTTAATAGAATCGTTCAATTCTTTTTATATTTGGGTTATTAATATTAAAACTTATTTAATTCTTTTTATTTTGTACAATTCGATCTATTACTAATCGCAATGCAAACGTTCTACGAATTAAAGCACGGACCAAGAATAACTTGGCTCCAAAGCCTAATTCTACAGCCTGCGGTATTCGTATTTACTAGTAAAACACCAGCCCATTTTTTTAATAGAATCGTTCAATTCTTTTTATATTTGGGTTATTAATATTAAAACTTATTTAATTCGTCTTATTTTGTACAATTCGATTTATTACTAATCGCAATGTAAACGTTCTACGAATTAACGCACGGACCAAGAATAACTTGGCTCCAAAGCCTAATTCTACAGCCTGCGGTATTCGTATTTACTAGTAAAACACCAGCCCATTTCTTAATAGAATCGTTCAATTCTTTTTATATTTGGGTTATTAATATTAAAAGTTATTTAATTCTTTTTATTTTGTACAATTCGATTTATTATTAATCGCAATGCAAGCGTTTTACGAACTGACGCACGGACCAAAAATAGCTTGGCTCCAAAGCCTAATTCTACAGCCTGCGGTATTCGTATTTACTAGTAAAACACCAGCCCATTTCTTAATAAAATCGTTTAATTCTTTTTATATTTGGGTTATTAATATTAAAAGTTATTTAATTTTTTTTATTTTGTACAATTCGATTTATTACTAATCGCAATGCAAACGTTCTACGAATTGAAGCACGGACCAAGAATAACTTGGCTCCAAAGCCTAATTCTACAGCCTGCGGTATTCGTATTTACTAGTAAAACACCAGCACATTTCTTAATAAAATCGTTCAATTCTTTTTATATTTGGGTTATTAATATTAAAACTTATTTAATTCTTTTTTTTTTGTACAATTCGATTTATTACTAATCGCAATGCAAACGTTCTACGAATTGAAGCACGGACCAAGAATAACTTGGCTCCAAAGCCTAATTCTACAGCCTGCGGTATTCGTATTTACTAGTAAAACACCAGCCCATTTCTTAATAAAATCGTTCAATTCTTTTTATATTTGGGTTATTAATATTAAAAGTTATTTAATTCGTTTTATTTCATACAATTCGATTTATTATTAATCGCAATGCAAGCGTTCTACGAATTAACGCACGGGCCAAAAATAACTTGGCTCCAAAGCCTAATTCTATAGCCTGCGGTATTCGTATTTACTAGTAAAACACCAGCCCATTTCTTAATAGAATCGTTTAATTCTTTTTATATTTGGGTTATTAATATTAAAATTTATTTAATTCTTTTTATTTTATACAATTCGATCTATTACTAATCGCAATGCAAACGTTCTACGAATTAACGCACGGACCAAAAATAACTTGGCTTCAAAGCCTAATTCTATAGCCTGCGGTATTCGTATTTATTAGTAAAACACCAGCCCATTTCTTAATAGAATCGTTCAATTCTTTTTATATTTGGGTTATTAATATTAAAACTTATTTAATTCGTCTTATTTCATACAATTCGATTTATTATTAATCGCAATGCAAGCGTTTTACGAACTGACGCACGGGCCATAAAAAGCTTGGCTCCAAAGCCTAATTCTACAGCCTGCGGTATTCGTATTTACTAGTAAAACACCAGCCCATTTCTTAATAAAATCGTTCAATTCTTTTTATATTTGGGTTATTAATATTAAAACTTATTTAATTCTTTTTATTTCATACAATTCGATTTATTATTAATCGCAATGCAAACGTTCTACGAATTAACGCACGGACCAAGAATAACTTGGCTCCAAAGCCTAATTCTACAGCCTGCGGTATTCGTATTTACTAGTAAAACACCAGCCCATTTCTTAATAGAATCGTTCAATTCTTTTTATATTTGGGTTATTAATATTAAAAGTTATTTAATTCTTTTTATTTTGTACAATTCGATTTATTATTAATCGCAATGCAAGCGTTTTACGAACTGACGCACGGACCAAAAATAGCTTGGCTCCAAAGCCTAATTCTACAGCCTGCGGTATTCGTATTTACTAGTAAAACACCAGCCCATTTCTTAATAAAATCGTTCAATTCTTTTTATATTTGGGTTATTAATATTAAAACTTATTTAATTCTTTTTATTTTATAAAATTCGATTTATTATTAATCGCAATGCAAGCGTTTTACGAACTTACGCACGGACCAAGAATAGCTTGGCTCCAAAGCCTAATTCTACAGCCTGCGGTATTCGTATTTACTAGTAAAACACCAGCCCATTTCTTAATAGAATCGTTCAATTCTTTTTATATTTGGGTTATTAATATTAAAACTTATTTAATTCTTTTTATTTTATATAATTCGATTTATTATTAATCGCAATGCAAGCGTTTTACGAACTGACGCACGGACCAAGAATAGCTTGGCTCCAAAGCCTAATGCTACAGCCTGCGGTATTCGTATTTACTAGTAAAATACCAGCCCATTTCTTAATAGAATCGTATAATTCTTTTTATATTTGGGTTATTAATATTAAAACTTATTTAATTTTTTTATTTTATACAATTCGATTTATTATTAATCGCAATGCAAACGTTCAGAAAATCGTGCACGGTCGCAAAATTTAACTTTCGCTTAAACCCACATTCGCTTAATTTCATATACGCACAAAATAAATTTTAAAAAATTATATATTTTATATAACTTAGTCGTTCGTATGCTTTCGGGACAAAAGTCCTAAAGCATTTATAGTGTAGTGGTTGATGGTTTTTGTAGGTTTAATTCCTTCGTTATCCTATTGAGAATCCGTAAAGCCACGGGAAAAGGGTTGCCAGGCGTTTTGCTTTAATGCTCCGCCATTCTATTTATAGAATTTAGTTGCATGCAAATTCTATGGCTCCGGCCCGTGAATTGTCCCACGGGGTTTTATATATATGGTGAATAAGTATGAGTCGGTGTATTAGTCTGCTTTTTGCTGTAAGTGTTTTTTTTGTAATTTAATTTAATTAATTAAAGTTTTCGAATAATTTAATTAATTAAAGTTTTCGAATAATTTATTTAATTAAAGTTTTCGAATAATTTATTTAATTAAAATTATCGTTGCTATAGGCTACGCGAAAACTTTAATTAAAGTTTTGAAAATTTTTCAAAACCATATATACTATCCAAATTATCAAAACTCCTAAAACCCCCCCCAAAAAACCCCCAAACCACCAAAAACCTTCAAAACCTCCAAAACCCCCAAAACTACCAAAACTACCAAAACTTCCAAAATTCCCAAAACTTCCAAAACTTCAAAAATTTCAAAAACTTCAAAAACTTCAAAAAAAACCTTAAAAAAAACTTATTTTTATTTTCTTCGAATTTCTTCGATTATACGATTTTTTTTAAAAAAATTCGATATGTCAAATATTTAAGTATTTTCTATCCCTTTGATAAACAGCGCTAATATTTATTATTTTAGTAACTTTCGTACTATTAACGATTTAAATCCTAAACAAGCGTTTTAAGATTTATTTGATTTTCAATTTTTATCTTATTATATAGATTTTGAATTATTGCTTTATTTGTTTTATAATTCATTTATTACTGGATTTGAACAACATATACGTAAAAACCATTTCTATTCAATTTCAAAAAACGATCGAAATAAATTAATTAAACAAAGCTTAATTATTTATCAATCGTTAAAAATCGAATCTTTGAAAAACAGTTTAAAATTAATACGACTTTTTTCATTAAAATTCGATTTAAAACCTTTTCCAGAACTCGAAATATCGCAAAACAATTTTAAATGCGATTTTTGTTTTTTAATTCTAGCAAATCGTATAAATATCAAAAAACATATTAAAAAAATTTATACAAATGAAATCGAAATTATTGTTGCAAATAATATTAGTAAATATTATTCAATTGTAACTATTCAATCATTTGAAAAAAATAAATAGTATTTCGAAATTAAACAAATTGATAATTTAATAAACGAAATCGAAAAATAATATTCATTCTAATGAGATTTCAAAAGATTTACCATTTGATTTGTTAATAATTTAAAATTTATTAATCGAAAAATTAAATTTGAAAAAATCTTTATTTTACGAAAATTTAAATTCGTCTAAAATAAATCTTAGCGATAATTTAACTAATTTTCAAGCAAAAACTCGATATGCTGAATTTATTTAAAATTATAAGCCGCAAAAATTATACGATTTATGTGAATTATATAATCAAAATAAAGACGACGAATTGATTAAATTTATAATCGATAATATTTAAGAAATTTTTTATTTAAGTTTAGATAAAATTACTTAGATAAATAAAAGTCATTTAAATATTTTAAATAGTTTTAAGCCTAATAAAATAGGTAATAAAAAATTTAAAATATTACTTATATCGAAATTTCGCGTCGATTATTTTGCTTTTTTTAATAATTTTATTACTTTTTTCTTTCGTAGTTATAATTTAAAATTATATAAAACTAGTAAACCGATTTTTAAAATCGATACAAAACTAGAAAAAAAAATTGACGATTTATTATTATAAGCGATTGATTATATAAACGATTCAAAAATTGAAATTTCATCGAAAGATTTCATAAAAAACTATTAATCGAAATATAAATAAAGTTTATAATAATCGAATTTTAATCGACGATTTATCGAGTGATAATTCTGAAATTAAATTCGATAATTCTATAAGCAATAAATTTATATTATCGGATGATAGCAATTCAAGTAATATTAATAATAATAGCAATACTTCGAATAATTCTTAGTCTTTTGAAAGATTATCAAACGTAGATACAGAGTAAAATTTTTATATTTTATTTTTAAAAAAATATAAAAATTCTGAAACTGATCGTAATCCTTTATTAATCGAATTTCAAAAATTATTAAGTAATATTATTTTTGAAATTTTAATTCAAAAACAAGATTTAAATATATTCGAAAGTCCTATTAACGCTTATTTTGCAATTAAAAATTTAAAATTTAATTTTACTTTACGAAATACTTTAGATTTATTTGGCTATTATTTTAAATTTATATATTGCTCGCAATTAATATTTTTAAATAAAGCTATAAATATTCTTGTTTGTAATTCTCAAAGTAATTTAAATAATATTTTAACTAAATTAATGAATAATTTTTTTAAAAATAATTCGAATACTGTATTAAACGAATTGCTATTACACCGATCGTTTTGTTTTATTATAAATAAAAATCTTTCAAGCAATAGCAATGTTACAATTCATAGTTTGACTGAAAATACAGTTAATTATAAAAACGTTGTTTTAAATATTGATAATTTGCGATTTGTATTTAAAAAATTAATTTTAAAAACCGAGCAAATATTAAAAAACGATTTTATTTTTAATATTTCAGAAAGCGAATATAGTTATATTACGTTAAATAATTTTGCAAAATACGAAGATCGTAATAATACGACGCTTTTTTTATCTTTTAAAAATTTACATCCTAATAAAAAAGCAAACGATAAATGATTATTTAATAAAGTTATTAAATCGTCAGAATTACGAGCTCGTTTTTATAATTTTTCGAATCAAAAATTACAAATTAAACCCTAAGCAATTAAAGCTTATTTAAAATTAAATTTCAATTTAAAAAAGTTATTTTTGATTGATTTTTATTTAAATTGTGGTTTACTTATTCGAGGAACCGAACTTATTTCACTTAGAAGTTGTAATTCGCGTAAAGATAAAAAAGAATTATTTTTTGATATTGGAAGTGGTTTATTTATTATAAATATTAATAAATTTAAATCGCAATATTCTAGTGAAAAGCTAGCTTCGAATATAAAATATATTTTTTTAAAAGTTAGTACTTTAGTATTATATTATATGGTTTTAATAAAACTATTTATTAAAATATTAAATATTAATATTTCGGCGAATAATAATTAATATAAAACAGTTAATGCTTATTTTTTTTATATAAACAAAAGATTTTTAAAATCGGCCGATATTTTTAATTATTTAAAATCATTTTGTTTAGTAAAAATTGGTTAACCTTTAACTATTTAAAAATATCGTCAAATTATTATAATTATTATTAAATATTTTATAAAAGAAAATCTTGATATCAATTTTATTATATTAATTAATTCTAATAATAGTTTTACGAATAATAAGCTTTAAGCGAATTAAATGAATCATTCGTTAATAACTGAAAAATTAAATTATGGCCGTAATTCGAATACTTTCGAAAATACGCGAGGCGATTTGCAATCAAAGTATTTACAATTTTGCCTTCGTTATTTTGATTTTTTCGGCTTAAATAATAAAGAAATTATTAATAATTTATTTTTAAATAATTTCGATATTATTAATAAAGTTAGAATTAATAAAAACAAGACTGAATCTTTGACTTTTGCATTACGTTATCAAAAGCTTTTATTAAATAATAATTCAAAAGCTAAAAAACATAATAAACAAGCGTCTTTCGAATATAATTTAATTAATAAAAAAATTAAACTTACAAATTTAAATTATTTATCTATTATGCCTATCGGAGATAATACGTTATTATTATTATTACGCGAATTTTTAAATAATTCTGAAATCGATTTTATTATTCCTGAATAAAAAACTTTATTAAAAAGTATTTTATTAAAAGTGCCTTATATATTAGGAATATTACCTATTAGTAATGGTAAATCATTAATTTATTTATTATGCGCTGCTTTATTTAACGCCAAAATTATTATTATTATCGTACCGTTAATTAGTTTAAAAAGCGATTTATTTAAACGTGCAAATAAATTTGAAATTTCTGTTAATAATTACGAAGATAATTTTGAATTTAAAACTATAACTTTTATTTTTATTAAAACTTTGAAAAACGATATATTTATTAATTTATTAATAAATAAAATTAATAAAAGAAAAATTGATAGAATTATATTAAACGAATGTCATTTGCTAATAACTGCGGCTAATTATCGTTTTATAATATATCAATTTAAAAAAATTCTTAATTTAAAAATTCAAACAGTATTTTTAACTGGTATATTATCCGTAAATCAAGAAAATCAATTGATTAATAAATTAAATTTACAAACTTTTGCTAAAATACGGGCCGATTGTTTACGTAATAATATATCATATCGAGCTTTAAGTTTTAAATTTAAAAGTATGCAAAATAAATTTAAAAAAATCGAAAAATATTGTTTTGAATTAAAATCGAATTTTAAATTATATTTAAATAAAATAATAATATTTTGTCTTACAATTGCGCTTATCGATAAATTATTTAAATTTTTAAATTGCGCGAAATATACGTCTGAATTATCAAAAAATAAAAAGGAATCGGTTTTAAAAAGTTTTATTACCGATTATACAACTTTTTATAATATTTTAGTTTGTATTAGCGGTTACAAAAAGGCTTTGATTATTTTAATATACGTGTTATTATTTATTATGAATTAGCTTTCGAATTTAACGGTTTTTTACAAGGTTTTAGTCGGGCCGGCCGCGATAAAAACGAAGCTATATCGATGTTTTTTTATAATTCAGGTTTTGAAAAAGAAATCGAAAACGATTCGTTAAATAAAAGATTAATTAAAAGTTATTTACGCGAAGTAGTTTGTCGTAAACGATTAATTTCTTTATATTTAAATAATACTATTTTAGATCAGTGTTTTAAAACTAGTGCAAATTGCGATTTTTGTATAAATCGTAATAATATTTACGAAAAACAAACGCAAATTATTAATACAATTACAAAAAAAGTCGAAAACGCAAAAAATGATTTAATTTGGGTTTTATCGCAAAGTTTTAAAAATAATAATTTTTACACGTATTATTATTTTATTTATACGCAAAATATTAGTAATTATTATATTCGCGATTGTATTAAATTTGCGAATCTTGATTTATTTTCACAAAATATAAAAGAAGAATTTATTCGAAATAGTTTTTATTTATACGAAAATAATTGTTGTTTTATTTGTTTATTACCTACTGTTATTTATTATCGATTACGTTAATTTTTCGAATTTGAAAATAAATGTGTATTAATAAATTTTGTTTATCAAATAATAAATTTATTATTTAAACGAAATAAATTATGGCCTAAAAATCAAAATTCCGATTATTATCAAAATTTATTTGATAATAAATCTATTTCGAATATAAATAGTTTTATAAAAAGTTTTACTAAACAGGTTTATATTACGGAATTAGATATTAAATCTATTTTAGGTCTTAAATATATATTTATTGACTTAACAGATGAAATATCTTAGATTAAATTTTTATTTTTTTTACAAATTAAATTATTAATATTTTATCTGTCTGAAATTTATTAAAACATTTGATATAAAAGAATTAAATAGAAATAGAAATAGAAATAGAAATAAAAATAGAAATAAAAATAAAAATAGAAATTTAAATAGAAATATAAATATAAATAGAAATAGAAATAGAAATAGAAATAGAAATAGAAATAGAAATAGAAATAGAAATAGAAATAGAAATAAAAATAGAAATAGAAATAGAAATAGAAATATTAGATTAAATTTCTATTTTCTTTACAAATTAAATTATTAATATTTTATCTGTCTGAAACTTATTAAAACATTCGATATAAAAATAATTAAATAGAAATAGAAATATAAATATAAATATAAATATAAATAGAAATATAAATAGAAATATAATTAAAAATATAAATAGAAATATAAATAGAAATATAAATAGAAATATAAATAGAAATATAAATAGAAATATAAATAGAAATATAAATAGAAATATAAATAAAAAAATAAAATAGAAATATAAATAGAAATATAAATAGAAATATAAATAGAAATAGAAATAGAAATATAAATATAAATATAAATATAAATATAAATAGAAATATGAATAGAAATAGAAACTTAAATCTAAATATAAATATAAACGTAAATATATTTGAAATTATTAATTACATTTGAAAACGCAAATATTAATATTGTTTTTAACTTTTTACATAAAAATACAAATAAAAATTAAGCTTTTACATATTAATATAATAATGCAATTAATTACTTCAAATTTCCCTTATTAAAATACAATATAATATTAATAATATAAATATATTATTGGATCTTTTGGCTATATAATAAAAAAAAAAAAAAAAAAATATATTTAATAAATTTGAAAACGCAAAAAAAAACAATTTATAATTACTTTTATAATAATAAATAATTATTTTTATAATAATTTAAATTAAAGCTGGGTTTGTGAAATTATTAAATTAATTTAATTATCAAATTTTCTTATTTTTATTATAAAATTCATTTTTACAGTAAGTTTGGTTTAAAAATAAGGGGCCATAACTACAAATATATTTAATAATTATTTAAAAAAAATTATACATATTAAGATTAAATTAACAAATATGAGAAAAATATATTAATATATTTATCGGCGATATAATACAAAATTATATTAAAAACTACGAAGTAAATTCGAAAACGCAATTAAAAAATTTTC
The DNA here is from genome assembly GCA_009599575.1 of Blumeriella jaapii. Taxonomy (NCBI): domain Eukaryota; kingdom Fungi; phylum Ascomycota; class Leotiomycetes; order Helotiales; family Drepanopezizaceae; genus Blumeriella; species Blumeriella jaapii. The sequence goes on along the minus strand of VWND01000022.1, from coordinate 6,665 downwards.
ATACTTTTTTATATAATAATATAAATAAAACTCGAAGTTAAGTATATGATTAGAAATAAAAAAGTAGTTATTATAATTTTTTTAATATTTATTAATATATGAATTTCAAGGTAAATATTAATGTGAAAATATAAATTAATATATATAAATCTTTTTAAAAAATTTTTTTTAAAAAGACTTTTATATAGAAATTTGAAATATTAAATAAAATAAAGAAAAAAAAAATATATTAATATAATATCGGATATATAAGAAATATAATATAAAACAATATGAAATAGTAAATAAAATAGTAAATAAATAGAGAGAAAAAACTTATTAATATAATATAGGATATATAATGAAAATAATATATTAATCTATTTAATATTTTTTTAAAAAAAAAAAAATACTTTTATTTAAAAATGTAAAATAATAAATAAATTGAAAAATTTATATATTTTATAATATCTGATATATACTATAAATACATATAAGAAATTGTAAATTAAATTCGAAAACGAAAACAATTACTTTTTGCTTTTTTTTTAATAATTTAATTTTAATTTAAATTTATATATATTATTGAAATAATTAAATTTTTTTAATATAATTTTTTATAAGATATATAATAATATTAGTTTTTATTTCTAATTATAATTTATTATCGAGGGAGGGTAATTAATATAATTATATTAAATAATTATTAAAAAAAAAAATATATAAAAAAAAATTATTATATTTTTCGGCTACAAAATTTGAAACATATTGGAAATTTTCGATTAAACTTAAAAACGCCAAAAAAAAAAAATAATTATTTGAAAAAATTATTAAAGTTTATATATATATTATTATAATAACAAAATTATAACTAACAGATTTTTTAATTTTTATTATAATATTAATCGTAACGTGAAGTTTAATTTGAAAATAAAAGTTTATAGTTAGATTTTATTGTATTTTTTGCAACCAAACCATACCAACTGCCCGTTAGCTTAGTTGGTAAGCTTATGATAATAAGCTATAATCAGAAGAATAAAAACCTTATAAGCTTGCGGGCGAGCTTATAAGCTAATAATGTTGTAAAAAGGAGGGAATTAAAAAGGGTATTACATATTATTCTTCACTTTTTTTTTATTTTCAAATTTTTTTTTTTTTTTTTAAATTTTTCGAACTTTTTTCAAAATTTTCGATTTTTTTTCAAAATTTTCGATTTTTTTCAAAATTTCGATTTTGTTTCTACAAAAAAAATAAATATTTAATAAAATCTTTTAAAATTATTTAATTAACGTATCGATAAAATTGAATATATATATGTTTTAGTACTAAAAATTATTTAATAAATTTTTTAATTTTATATTAAGCAAATGGAAATTATATAAAAAAAAAATTATTAAAAGTAGCGATAAAAGCAATTCAATTTATACAATTTTCAAAATTAAATAAAATTCGCAAAATTTATATTATTTTAAAAAACAATATATAAATTGTAAAAAATATATTTCATTTCCTAAAATCAATTAGTAATTAATAGTATATAAAACAAGAATATTTTATATTTATATAAAATTATATAATCGATAATTTACAAAAACAGGAAATAGCGTAATATTTGATAGAAGAAAATTTATAAATTAAATATATAATTAAAAAAAAAATATATTATATAATAAATAAAAAAATAAAACAATAGTTTAGCCACAGAGGATAGCGTATAATATATAAAAATAAAATAATTTATAAAATAAGCATAAACAAAATATTCCGATATAATAGCTTTAAATAATATAAAATTTATAAAATTAAAATATATATATTAAAATAAGCAAAGCTAACAAATTGTATAATTTATAAATAATAAAATTTTTTTATAAAATAAGTAAAAATAAAAAAAACTAAATAACAAAAAGCAAAATATATATTTTATAAACAAAATGTATTATAAAAACGAAAAAAAAAAAAAAAAAAATTAAAAGATTTAAATAGCGTATAATTTAAAAAAAATATAATTTTCTATAAAATATTCCAAAAAATAAAAAATTTCAATAAAAAAAAAGTAGTAAAATAAAATTTATATAAATAAAATATATTTTAAAAAAGCAAAAAAGAATTACGCTTAAGAAACTTAAACTATTTATAATTTATAAAAAAAAATTTGAAAAAAAAGGAAAAGGTAATAAACCCGAGTATTTTATAAAAAAGGAAAATTTATTAAAAATCAAACAAAAGTATTAAAAAAATTATATAATAAAAAGTAATATATAAACTGTTTAAACAAAAATATATTTTTAAAAAAGTAAAAGAAAAATTACGCTTAAATAAACTTAAATAACGTATAGTTTATAATAATAAAATATATAATAAAATATGGAAAATAACAAAATCGTAATTTTATAAATATTAATTTATTAAAAATATATAATTTATTATAATATTTGCAAAATGTAACAAATGGTTAAATCGCAAAAATTAAAATATTATTTAAATAAACAAAATGTTTTTTTAAAAAGTTGAAAAAAAATACGCCTAAATAAAATTTATTAAATGAAAATTTAATAAAAAAAATTAAATTAAAAAAATGAATAAAATAAAATTTAATAAAATAAAATTCATAAAATTGAAATATATAATATAATAAGCAAAGTAACAAGATCGTATATTTTTTAAAAAACCGTAATTTTTAATTCAATAAGTAAAAATGCGAATAACGGTTAATAAACAAAAATTAAAAATTATTTTATATAAATAAAATAAAAAATAAAAAATTTAAAACAGAAAACATCAAAATAATCAGTTTAAATAATATATAATTTATACAATTAATATTTAAAAAAAAAAAGCAAAGCAAAAAATCGTATAATTTGTAAAAAAATAAAATATATTATAAAATAAAAAAAAAAAAGTAGAAAAGGCCTAAATAGCAAAAATATTACAATTATATATTACAAATATTAATAATATTATAAAAAAAAATATAAAAAAAAAGATAAATAAATAATTTATATATCGTATAATTGAAAATAATTAAAAAAAAAAAAAAAAAAAAAAAAAAAAAGGAAAATACCGAGTAACCGGCAGGGAAAATCATATAATAAGTGAAAAAAGGTATTAACTAAAATGAGCAAAATAAAAATTAACGACTAAATTGCAGAAGAATAAATATTTTTACGAAATTTAATATATTATAAAAAATAATTTTAAAATAAGAATAAAAGTATAAAATAAGCAAAATAAAAATAACGGTAAAATAAATTTAAGTAATAAAAATTTTGTAAAAATGAAATATTTAAAAAAAAAACTCTTAAATTAAATAGCGTATAAAATACGAGAATTATTATAAAAATAATTATAAAATAAAATATTTAATAAATTAATTTTAAAAAAACTTTAGTTATGAAAAAAACTAGTTGATTAAAAAACAGCGGATAGCGTAATAAAAAAAACCTTTATTTATATAAATATATAAAAAAAAATAGTATAAATATTAAAAAAAAAATTAAAATATTAAAAAAATAAAATAATTAGTATAAAATAAGATATATATTTTTAAAAATTAATATTTAAATAAAAAAGATTTTTTTAATAAAAAAACAAAGCGGTAGCGTTTAAGTTATGAAAAATAATATAATTAAAAATTAAAACTTATATTAAAATAAAAGCAGATGGTGTATATATTATAAGAAAAAATATTATTAGAAAAATATTTAAATTATAATAAACAAAAGGTGGTATTTAAATTATAAAGATTTATAATATAAATAAGTAAAACAAAAAGACAACAAAAATTATATAATAGAAAAAGTAAAAGAAATTTTAAAAAAGGATAAAAATTAAATATATATAATAAAAATAAATAAAAAGTAAAACTTATATTTCGGAAAAAAATTAATTTTTTTAAATATATAATTAAATAAGAAAAAAAAGACTTATAAGTTCTAAGGAAATAATATATAAATCAAAATATAATATTATAATAAAATAGGGCAAAAATAGCGTATAAATTATAATTACATAATATATAAATTAAATAATATATAAATTAAATAATATATAAATTAAATAATATATAAAATTAAATAATATATAAATTAAATAATATATAAATTAAATATTTATCATATTTAATAAATAAATAAATAAATAGCGTATAAAATAAAAGGAAGATAAATATAAATAGAAAAAAAAAACTTATATTACAAAAAACAAGGTGGCGTTTAATTTATAATAAATAAATATATAAATAAATATATATCAGAAAAAAGGTATAAATAATAATTATAAAAGAAAATTAATATATAATATAATATAAATTATAAAAAATTAAAATAAAAATCTAAAGAAATACATTTATAATACAAAAAACAAAAAAATAGCCTAAAATTTAAAAACAATAATATAAAAAATCGAAAAAAAAAAAAAAAAAATAATAAAAAAGACAAAAAATCAGCTTAAAATTCATAAAAAAAGAATATAAATTAAAAAAATTTAAAATATATAATAATTTAAACTGGATATAGCGTATATATTATAAGAAATAATAATATAAATAAATAAAGTTTAATTTAAATTAAAAGAAAAACGGGGTGGCGTTCAAACTATAAATTTTTTATTTATAAATAAATAAAAAAATAAAAAAAAATTTCAAAAATAAAAAAAGCAAAAGATATGAAAACATATTAAAATAAAATATACATAATAAAACCAGCAGAAAATAGCGTATAAATTATAATAAAAAGATTTATTAAAAGATTTGCAACGGATAGCGTTTATTATAAAATAAAAATAAAATAAAAATAAAATAGAAATAAAATAGAAATAAAATAGAAATAAAATAGAAATAAAATAGAAATAAAATAGAAATAAAATAGAAATAAAATAGAAATAAAATAGAAATAAAATAGAAATAAAAGTAAAGTAAAAGTAAACTAAAGTAAAAGTAAGATAGAAGTGAAATAAAAATAACCAAAAGTAAAATAAAAGTTAATCAAAAACTAAAAAGAATTAAAGCGTTTGTATTATAAGAAAGTAATATATAAATAAATCAAAAATTGTATAATAAAATAAGCAATAAAAATTGTTTAAATTGTAAAGAATAAAAAAAAAAAAATAGAAATAAAATACAAGTAAAATAAAATTGAAATAAAAATAAAATAAAAGTAATATAAAAGTAAAATAAAAGTAAAATAATAGTAAAACATTTGCATTATAAAAAAGTAATATATAATTAAATCAAAAATTATATAATATAATAAGTAATAGAAATCGTATAAGCTGTAAAGAATTAGAATAGAAATAAAATAAAAGTAAAATAAAAGTAAAATAAAAGTAAAATAAAAGTAAAATAAAAGTAAAATAAAAGTTAAATAAAAGTAAAATAAAAGTAAAATAAAAGTAAAATAAAAGTAAAATAAAAGTAAAATAAAATTAAAATAGAAATATAATAAAAGTAAAGCGTTTGTATTGTAAAAAAATAAAATATAATTGAATTAAAAATTATATAATAATATAAGCAATAGAAATCGTTTATATTGTAATAAATTAAAACAAAATTAAAATAGAAATAAAATAAATAATAAAATAAGCTACGAAAATCGTATATATTATAAAAGAATAATATATGAATAAAATAGAAATAAAAAAAATAAAGAAGAAATGAAATAAAAATAAAATAGAAATAAAATAAAAGTAAAATAAAAGTAAAATGGAAACAAAACAAAAGTAAACTGAAAATAAAATAAAAACAAAAAATAAATTAGACAAATATAAAACAGAAATAAAATAAATAAAATAAAAAATAAAAAAAACCATAGGGAGCGTATCTACTAAAAAAATTAATATATAAATAAATGTCCTAAAAAAATATAATAAAACAAGTAATAAAAAATGTATAAATTGATTTGTTTCTATAAATAAATATAATATATTATAAAACAAGCAAAAAGGAGCGTACAAGTTATAAAAAAGTATTAATTATAATAATCAAAAGATAGCGTATAAAAGAAAAACTTAGTATTAAATAATTATTAAATTAAATAGAAAAGAATATTATTAAATAAATAAATAAAAGCTTATATATTATAAGGAAATAATATATAAGAAAAATAAATCAAAAAAAAAACTAATAAATAAAATTAAAATTGTTAATTGAAAGAAAAAAATAAAAAAAAAAAAAAAATAAAAATAAAAATTATATTAAAAAATAGGCAGAAGATAGCGTTGATAATTTAAAGAAAAAAAAATTATAAATAAAATATATATAATAATAAAATATGCAAAAAAAAGCGTTCCATAATATCAAAAATAATAATATTTAAATAAAATATATTACAAAATAAATAATAAGAAGCGTATAAATTATTCGAAAATAAATATATAATTAAAAAAAATGAAATAAAATAAAAATGAAATATTTTATAAATTAGAAAGAAATAATTTGTAATAGATAAATGAACTTAAAGATATAATATATTAGATTATATAAAAGACAGCGTTTTATTATAACAAAATAAAATAAATAAAATTAATAAAAAAATTAAATAAGAACGTATAAATTTAAAAGAAGGTTAGGGTTTATTAAGATTTTAATAAAATAAATCATACAATTAAATATGCAAAAAAATAATATTCAAATTATAAAAAAATTATATTTTAATAAAATATATAGCAAATATACAATGAAAAAGATG